>SSNR01000022.1:3905416-3945662 GCA_006937965.1 Callopanchax toddi | reverse complement strand
CAACGTAAATTATTTGTGTATATGCTGTGGCTTTTTTACGGTTTGTTTACATGCTGTGTAATCCTCCGCTGACGGTCGCGGTTTGGAGAACCTGTTTAGAAGCTGCAGATCGCTCGGTTCCTATTCGATTGATCTAACACTGGGCCCATTTAGCACATAAATCCATAGGATTAGACACTAAATTAGTCCATCAGCCAGTCATCATATAGAAATAAAAACTCTCCGGAGTGGAGCGCAGCGCAGCAGCAGCTGAGGCACAGCTCTGTGCGCTTTGAGGGACTCTGTATAATATTAACATTCATTATGATTTCATGAGAGAGAGAGATGAGGTTTTCACAACCTTCCCCATCGTAAATCTTAATATATAGCAGGGGTCCCGTTAACCGGAAATTTCCCGTATTTAACAGTTTTTTTTTTGTTTTTTTTTTGTTTTTTTACTTTGACGGAAAGAGCTGAAGGTCGCCGGTCATTCTGACAGGTTTGCGCACGAGCCTGCCCGTCCATACCGTCATAGGAAATCACTGAATTGTCCCCTCTAATAATTCGAACCAAGGATGCAGAAATAGTGCAGCATCTCCACCAACTAATACCTGCAGCCCAGACTGAGGTTCTGTGCTGCTGTGTGCAGACCTGTGATCCAGACGTCCTGCGCTCTGTGTAACAGGTCCCAAGTGTGAGGCCTGTCGTGGGATTAACTGTGTTCTGTAAAGAACGGAGAAAATGATGAGACCGGCAACAAGTGGTGTGCTTCCTGCTGTCTCTCAAGCCAGTCTGATTTATTAACACAAACATGTTTACATTTTGTTCCAAGAATTTCATTTACTCTCAAAAAAATATTCCAAATCCAGAATTACAACAAAATATTCCTATTCTCACATTGTACAAATACTCTGTAAACAGTAATCTAAAAATAAAATATACAAAAGTTACATATTTACTACTTGTCATCTTTAACAAACATTTTCAGCCACTGACTGGACATAAAAGGCTATTAAATGCACTGCCTTGGCTTTAAAGCTAACACAATGGGAAACCCATATAAGAGTGACTGATATAGCAGACTTTAGCACGCCATTTTATCTTAAACATACAATTAAATCAGTGAACTCAATAATAACCAGCCTAAATAAACCATTTCTCAGTTGAGCTATAGCGTGACTCAACATAAATTTCGCTGCTGAGCACCTACAGTGCACTGGTTAGCTACGTTAGCATAGAGCTAAAACATTAGCATTTTTAGCGCGACACATTCCACAGCAATAAAACCTCAAAACAATAAGTTTTACATACAAACATCTATTCATGAACATTTTAAGATCATACGGAAGTTATTAATACCACACATTTACCGTTTCAATTACCCACTAACCTGTAAAGAACGGAGAAAATGATGAGACCGGCAACAAGTGGCGTGCTTCCTGCTGTCTCTCAAGCCAGTCTGAGGGGAGACGGCTCCCAAACACCCTTAACAGTATGGGCGCGATGCCCCCAGTGGCAATACTTGGTATTACACTACCAGTAACATTTTTATCTGGAAAACTCAGATTTATTTACCGTTTTCATTAAACTAATCCATCAAAATTAGAAAACATCCACAATTAAATGTGGCAAAACATTCATGTGTGTCACATCTGCAGCAGAAGAACACTGGTCCACCAGAGCGCATCAGGTGTCAGACCCGAACCGCTCAAACGCCACTTTGCAATCCGGTGCTCAGTGCGCGATCAGATCATAGGATTAACTACACTTCCTGTTGTAATGCGCCCTCAGAGTAGCGTTCATAGGCTGTGGAGGCTTGTTGACACGCAAAATCTGCTCCGCGAGCTGCGCGCACATAGAACTGGACTCCAAACGCGAGGAGGTCCGCATTAAACATCAGCACCAGGTTTTCCCCTGAGTATCTCAATGAAAAATATGTGAACCCCTCATCCCTCTCTCACTGTCTCTCATGATCTCATAATGAACGTTAATATTCTGTAATCAGAGTCCCGCGGAGCGCACAGAGCTGCACCTCGCTGCGAGGCGCTCTACTCCAAACGGAGTTTTTAGAAATTTCTATATGATGACTGGCTGATCAACTAATTTAGAGTCTAATCCTATGGATTTATGTGCTAAATGGGCCCGGTGTTTGAGCAATAATGCTACTGAAACTGTAATTATTATCATTTTTAAAATTAATAAGTGATGGATAAAAATAGATTATGACCGGATTTTTTAACCCTGTCAGTCAAAATGATGGAAAACCAAAAAGTCTAGCGCGACCTCTGATACACAACAACCATTTTTTAACCCGATCCTTTCCTTTTCGTAATTTGGACATGATTCTGTAGTCCATCTTCGCAGTAAGGATTTACCTTCAAATACAGCTACCGGAAACGAAAGACAGTACATCCGGTCTCAAACCCGGAAGTTAGCATTTTCTCGTGCACAGGGTCTATTATGTATCCTCTCTGCCCTACCTTGGGATCCCCCAGAGGGAGCGGGGGGGTGTCGCTGGGGAGAGGGAGGTCTGGGCTTCTATCCTGGACATGTTACCTCTGCAACCCAAGGATATGCAGAAGAAAATGGACGGATGGATGGTTATGCACTGTTAGAACCCTTCATACTGGATGACAATGATGATCCACGTACAACCACAGATGCACCACCAAGGATGTACGCACTAAAAGATAACACCATGTTAACCCATTGCTGATGGTACATTTTAATAGACCGCATTGTCTAGTCTTCATGTGAGTCACATTCACCCACTTCCACTCACATTCATTTTCCTGATTCTCAGACCAGGGGGGTGGCTACATGGGGTTCAGTGTCGTACCCAGGGATAGTTCAACATGTGGTGGGGAAGCTGGGATTAAATGACCAATCTTGTGATTGTCATATCACTGATCTTCTCTTTGAGTCACAGCCACACATTTGAGGGGGTTGTAGCCTGTAGGTGGGAAGCCAGCATGGTCTACTTCAAACTCTTAATGACCTAGAAACACTGCTGGGTAGGACTGCCTCAGGTGACACCATGCTCCACCCAGGACCCCTATATGCTACTGCCATGATAACAAGCCATTTTGAATTTTTTCATGCCACCACCCTTCATCATATACAAGGTGGAGCCCATTGAGTTATTAAAGCTGCCAGAAGGAGGATTTCAGCTAAAGATCAGTTTTTGAATTCAAAACAAGACAGCTCCTCCCTAAAAATCCCTTCACCCCCACCTCCCACTCCGTCTAACTCCACCTCTGAAATTGTGTGCGCACATTACCTTATTTGTTGTCATTTGTTATCAGCTGTAACTGATGAAGCTCTTGGTAGCCAGGAATAGCTAACTTTGGTGCAGAGGTTTGCCCCGACTGCTCCATGGTCGCTCTTATCCGATGCGGAAAAAAACAGAGCGCCGGGTGTGCGCGCGGCCCCCACCTTTGCGGATGTGCGTGATGCGCATACACGTCGAGTATCAACACCAAATACGGATATTTGAATTTTATTGACTGAAACAGTTCGGCGGCCTGAAAAAATGCAAAGGGGTCGACAGGACGAAGGGGGGGTCTTCATCAGACTAACAGATGTTGTGGAACTCTACTCATAGATCATAGTTTAGACCTGAAACATAATTTAAAACATTTAGAAAACTTTGATACATAGAAAAATACTCCTTCTGGCAGCTTTAATGTGCACCTAAAGCTCTCATCAAGACTCTACAAGGACCATCTGAACTGGCAGTTGCTCTAATTTTCTAATTGATAACCAGTGATCCCAGCTAGCACAAGATAGCTTAACCCAGGAGAGGACATAGTTTTTCATTCATTTTTATTTTAAACGTTTATTTTAATAATTTGAGGCCTTAAATGCTGAATCAAGATGGCTAAGAGGCTACTTGTTGCTATATTTGCCCCATGTAGCATTTGTTAGCCATTAGCTAACCATGTCAGACTCAGTGTTCTGTTGTTGCTGCTGTTTCGTCTCAGATGATAGACGAGTTAATTTTCCTGGCAGATTCCTTTGACCTCTTGATAGCTAGCCTTAGCTCTATGCTTAAATGATTGAACAGCCTCTTCATGAAATTCTCAGCAGAAAGGTAAAAAGCCCCAGGAGACAGGAAGGTAAATAAAAAAGAACGGTGGAAAAAAAGAGACAGAAATAAAGAGAAAGAGGAGTGGAAGGGAGGAAGGATGATGCGTTTGTATGTGACTCTTCAGCGAGGTGAAGTTGTCACTTCCCCCGGAGCTGCTTAACCACTCACCTGTGGCTGACATCGTGTTGGCATGTGGGCCACTTTTCTCCAACACACCAGAGGCACTGGTTCACGAGAAGCAGAAGAGAACAGTTTTGTGCCGTTTTGCTGCTCTGAAACTTGACAGCGCCTGTACGCTTGAGTCGCTCGAGTCCGAGATCCGACAGCGTACCCAGGCTCGGCTTCTCCGGCGAGTCAGGCAGTGGTGTCTGTAATTAAATGTGAAGTGTTGTATGCTTAGAAATGTCTTAAGTCCTGAATAAGACATTTGGAATGTGTAATCTCTTTAATATTCCAGCAACTGTGCATCGTGTCAAGAATGTGTCACATGGACGTCTAGGAGCCTCGCTGTGAGGTGAACCGCTCAGAGTCTGTTTGCGGGGCGGAAGCTACGCTAGGAGGCTGTCAGAGCTCATCTCGGGTAGGGTGACATGCGCTCAGGCACACTTGCATTATCACGGAATTACATCTCTCTGGCTCCTGATGCATATCATGTCTCCCAGGCATTTAATAAACAAGGGAGCTAGCTTTGTTTATCAACCGCTCTTCTTCTTTTGACAGCCTCTACAGTTGCTAAATCATTCACGTCATTCTGATAGTTGGTGCTCGGGGCTTTGAACTTTTTAGGCTAAACACGACAGCTGAAACGGTTAAAAGAAAAAATTAAAATCTGTGAAAGAATTCTGTTTTTCTAACAAGGCATTTCTACATTTACACACAAACCCTGTTGTGAACTTTGTTTTTCTTTATTTAAAACCAGAGCATGAGCTCAAACAATATTCCTTGTGTGTTTTATGGAAGGGGGGTTATAATTGCTGAAAAGACAAGCCTAAGGGTGCAGCAGTATTGTGGTAAATTAATAAGCCTCATTACATTCCCCGTGAAAATGTGCCTGAGATGTTCACACTCACTGAGGATGGGATATAAGAGTCTGACTTTACAGCCACTTTGACTGAATTGGCACCTCGCCCACATTTAATTCTCCGAGCCACTTAATCCAAATAATACCATTAAGTCCTCGGTAATTGATTGAGCAGTAAAGCTGAAAGGATTTCATTAAAGAGAAGCGACAAACCTGGAGGCTTTTCCTTCATTTATGCTGCAGTTAAGAAACAGAAAATACCATTGTTTTCCCACTGTGACAGCCAGTGAGTCATCCTCTTCCCAGATGAAGACATGCAGAGATGTGGTTAAAAAGTAAAACCTCTCATACAAAAATTGGCATCGTGTGGACAAATGAATACAAATTGAAGTCGTCTTCTAGCATTTATCATCCAAATACAGTGCTGTGAAAAGCTAATTGTCCAGATTCCGTTAATCTGAGTCAAGACAAAATGTACCTTTTAATGATGATTTTGTTTATTTAAGCAAACAAGCTATCCAAATCAACCTGGCCTTGTTGGAAAAAGTCATTGCCCCCTTTTGAAATCATGAATTAACTGTGATTAGCCATGTTATTTAGAGTTCAGCTTCACAAGTCTGATTACTGCCAGACCTGTAGAGTTAAGAAACCACTTCATTAAAGGCTGTCTGATATCATGAAGTAGGCTAGAAGATCTCAACACGTCATGCCTCGTTCAGAAGGAATTAAAGAACAAAAGAACCCAGAACAACATCTAAAGCACTGTGGGCCTCACTTGATTCAAGTTAAGGTCAGAGGTCATCATTCAACAATAAGAAAGACACGATGGTGGGAGGGGGGATGACATAATGAAGAAATCCAAGGCCACACAGAGGCACATCTGGATGACTTTTATAAAAATATTCTGTGGACTGACGAGACAAAAGTGGAACTTTCTGGAAGATGTGTGTCCTGTTCCATCTGGAGTAGTTCAGATAAACATCTTCATCAGGTGGTGGTAGTGTGATGGTCTGGGGCTGCTTTGCTGCTTCAGGACCTGGATGACCTGCTGTAACTGGTGGAACCATGAATTCTGCTGTCTGCCAGAACATCCTGAAGGATAATGTCTGACCTTTGACCTTAAGCAGGCCGTTCATGTTGGAAAACCCTCCAACGTGTCTGAATGGAAACAATTCTGTAAAGAAGAGTGGGACAAAATTCCTCCACACTAACATGAGAGACTCACTATCACAAACACTGGATTGTACTGTTACTACATTTAGGGGTCAATAGCTTTTTCACATAGAGCCAGGTTGGTTTGGATCGTTTTTTCTCTAAATAAATGAAATCATTATTTGAAAACTGCATTTTGTATTTGCTCAGGTTATGTTTTACTGATACTGAAATATGTTTGCTGTTTGCAAACACTTTCTCACTGCACTGCACGTTTCATTTACTTCTTTTCCTGCCTAATAATCGTACATGAACACAGTGCAGAAAGGCAGCCAGTGCAACACAATGACGAAGGAACAGGGTCTGACGTGCCTTCAAACAGAATCACATTAGCCATGTTCACAAGAGGAGTCATCTGAACTCCCCTTCATGTGGTATTTACCACCTGGCATGTTGGTTACTTTCTGCAAACTTTTGAGTTCACAAATTGTCTGCGTGACTTCCCATGTCTAAACTATGAGCTCATGAAGTCTATTTGAAGGCACAGTCTCCATCCAGGGTCCAATATCCAAAGGTTTTCCAGTTCAGCCGTGGAGCATAGAACCCTGGGCTAATGTATATATAAACTCGGTGAACACAGATCGCATTATGTGCCAGATTAACTTAGTAAACATGTAAAAGTATCCGTACAACAAAGTAATGACTCGTTCTGAAAAGGCACTGAGTGAATCACAGCACATCCCCTTGTTTACACACAAGTTTGTACATTTATCTCTGCTACATTGTTGTTCGTTATAGCCGGTGAGGGCTTGCTCTTCAGTCCCTCTGTGGCACACTTGGAGGTCTCCACGAGAAGCAGTCGTGGGACACAAAGAGCAAGGAGGATCGTTTTGTACTCCTTCCGAAAGTTTTGGTTTAGCAGCCCATATATGATGGCGTTGAGGCAGCTGTTGAAGTACGCCATAAAGTAGCTCGTGACAAAGAGCCACTCGGGTATTTTGGGTGCAACTTTCACAGGGTTTATGGCTACAGCCAGGCCTATGAGGTTCAGTGGAGCCCAGCACACAGCGAACAACACAAACACCATGAACATGGTCAGGAAGTTCCTCACGTCGCTAGGTTTCAGCCTGGTCCTTTGATCGGGTTTAACTCGATGTTTCACTTGAATCACTAGTACCCATATCCTCATGTAGCAATAGGATACAACCAGCACTGGAATCAGGAAGTGAATCACCACCACGGAGATGGTGTAGTACGAGCTTACAGTCTGGGCGAAGGTGCACGAGTAGATCCGAGGGTCGTATTGTAGAGAACCAACAAAGAAGTTTGGCACCGTGGCGATGGCTGTGAGCAGCCAAGTGAGGCCCAGGTAGCAGCAGGTGTTCCTCAGGCTGTACAGCCGATCGTAGTGGAGGCTGTGGCAGATGTAGCAGTAGCGGTTGATGGCGATGGCTGTGATGTTGAATATGGAGCCTATGACGCTGAGGCCCATGATGAAGCCACTGGCCTGACAATGCAGGTCCCCCATGGTCCAGTCATTGTGGAAGATTGCTGTTAGTACCAGAGGGTAGGGGTACAGCGCCACCACCAGGTCTGCTACAGACAGGCTCACCACGAAGATGTTGCCTGAAGAAACAGGAAATGAGAAGATGAGACAATACATAAGCTCATTTTTCATTCAAGTATATAATGACATTAAAAGAAACCAGCCAAAACCTGGATGAACCTTGTAGGGCATAGGTCCCCAACCCCCGATCCCTGGACCGGTACCGGTCCATGGATCATTTTGTACCGAGCTGTCAGAGCAACAGAACAAAAAAATTATTTGATGTATTGATCACACCTGACAGATCCTGCCGGACACTAGTGCGTTACGTCTCAGTATGGAGTCTGCAGCACTGTGATCACCTGCTGACAAGCTTCAAAGTGAGCTGAGCTGCTCTTCACCTGCCTCTGCGCTGCAGGCAAAGGAGCTATCATAAGGGCCCATTAGTGTAGTGCGATTTGCTCCACGGTCCAGCGTGCAGCGCATAGTCACCGGACAGGATGCACTGCCCCCCGGATCGACTGACCAATGACGTATTGCTTGGTACGCAATCAGTCTGTGGCGCAAAAACAATGGGGACCACTGTTGTAGGGTATTGGTGAAGTCTACTTTAAAAAGTAATTTGTTATAGTTACTCACTACTTGTTCCAAAAAGTAACTGAGTTAGGTACAGAATTACAGAGATAGTCAAGATGCGTCTGAGTGTTTGCTGGGAAAACGGGGCAGAGCGGGAGAGTGTGTGTGTGTGTGTGTGTGAGACCGCTGCATGAGCGACAAAGACCAGGATTCATCTCTTTTCAGTTGTTTCTGTTTTGGACTGGTTTTGGCATGGCTACGGTCGACAGTAGCTCTTAATGTTCTAAATAAAGCCATGAGGATTGAACCTACGGACTCATTATTGACAAGAACATTACAAAAGTAACGCACCGCATTTAACACTCAGTAACGGTAACGGCGTTCTCATTAGCTTACTTCGTAACTTATAAAAGAATGGCGTTAGATAACACTGTTCTTTAATGCCGTTATTACAAACACTGCTGGTGAGTGATGTGTGATCGTTTAACCATTATTTGTAGCAAGCTCAAAACGTCTGTAGCAAATTTATGATGTTTTATCAGTGTGGAAGCAGTATACCAGGGGCCTGGGTGGAGTATGGGGGAATGTCGCAGTAACCATGGCAGCCGACCCACGATGTGGGGCCGGCGTATGTCTTGGCTGTTGAGAAGTAGAAGCAGGACCGGCCCAGGTGGCCTCATGTCCAGGCTTCAACCCCGTCATAGTGACTTCTAATATGCAGCTGCATTCCGATGGGGTCAGACAATGTCACGTCTGGACTGGGCTTGAAGTGTGGTGGATTTATTGGTGTACTGTAGTGGGGTCTTTGTGGTAATGTCTTGCTTATATAAAGAGGCACAGGGGACCACAGGGATGAGTAAAATCGCAGGAAAATCTTGTTCGGCAAATACTAAGAGCATGGTATCATAAATGTCTTCACATTGAAGGAGGGTCTCATACTTTGCTTTGATCCAACCAACAACTCTACCTGTATACCATATAGAAAACAACATGGAGCAATATGTATTCACATCTTCTTTAATGAAAGTCAGATATGCTTTCATTTTAGTGTTTCTTGTCAAATTTCCATTGTATCCCCCACTGGAGCCATGAGGTATTTTTATCTTAAAAGAGCAGCTTCAGCTTGGCTCAGTAACTCATTTTGATAAGATCTCTCTCTCTTTTTTTTTAGCATTTTCTCAACTGAATTGATCTGAATCCATGTGAATGTTTTGTTGTCACAGTTTTCTTCTCAGTAACATTTCTAGCTACACTCCAGGTGTGTCTCCAAGGCTAACGATATACTTTCTGTTTGTTAGGCCATTATTTTGATGCAAACTCAAATATTCCAACATCAGCTAAATGGCATTGAGGTATTTTCCCTTTATGTTTGTTGCACACCAAGCTACCAGCTGGCTGTCAGGAACACAGTGTGCTCCGGGTGTTTTTACTTCGTAATTAACCAAGAGACTGGAGGAATGACAACTGGGAGATGTAATTGAACAATCATAATTCCACTCAAACAGAATGTAATCTGGATCTTTCTCTGAGTGAGAAACACATATTTCTTAGTTATCGCTATTGATGATCTGAAACAATTAACACAACAACGTCACCACAAACTCCGGTAGACATCCAGACTCCGAGCAGCGTTTCTAAGGGACAGTGTGACACTAACTAACCAGAACGCTGATAAACACGACTCTTTAGTCTTCATTTGTATTACTAATCATCCCTGTCATCGTGAAATAATGAAATAAAGAGAATTAGCTCGTGACTTTGTCTTTGCAATCTTTTGATATTTTTTAAATTAAAACAAAGCTACTGAGTTTTTTTTTTTTTTTTTTTTGCTTTGACAGGATGAAAATCACTCATCCTGTTTGGTTCTTTCCTTTTAGACCCACCACAAAGTTTACATTTATTTTCACAGAGAAAATCTGAAAACGTATTTAATGGGTTTCTATAATCTACTCTCCGAGTTGGCCTGTTCATCCTAGGAGGACTTTTATTCTAGTTTAACCTGTCAGGAATGTTTTATTGATCTTTATTTTATCACCAGCTCAAATTTCAGTTTGTTCTAAACTTATTTATGACCAAAAAGTAGCTTATAGACCTCTACAGCTTGTTTTTTTGCTGTTTAGGGACATTGCACAATAAACCCTTAACCTTGTAGAGAACAGAGAGACAGCGTACCACGTTTTAGCAAAGACTGCTATTTTCTGCCCTCAGTCCCTTGGCAGGTAGTTGGAACAGAAAATCAATAACAGAAAAAGTATGTAAGCGGTCAGCTCACCAAAAAAATTACAAATATGATGTGAAACAAATTTTTAGTTTAAAAAAAAGTTAAACATTTCAAGCCAGTAGTCAAAACAATAAATCCAGTGTTATAAATAAGGGTGCACACAATCTTTCCATAGAGGTACTGAAGGGAGAACCTGGCGCTGGAGCGGGGGGGGGGGGGGGGGGGGGGGGGGGGGGGGGGGGGGGGGGGGGGGGGGGGGGTGATGCTGCTGCACCAGTGCAGGGCATGTGTGAGTTGTGTGTGTGTTGCTGTTGATGCATGCATGTGTCAAAGAAGCTGCGTACGTGTTACCGGTGCGGTGCCACGCGCGTGTTGACGATGCTGCAAGCGTGTGTCAGAAGTCCTGCCATGTGTGTCCACTAGCTTCAGGTCATGTGAGCACTCATTCGCTGCACTGGAGCAGGATGCAATAGTATCTGGCTGCAGCCGCTGTGGAGCTCCACAGTAACCGGAAACACGTGACCTCCACACTAACCGTACCGGAATTGGTTAGGGTTAGGTTAGGGGGAGGGTTGTTGACCTTGCTTGAAATCCCCACAGCCAATCTAGAAAAAGGATATTCGCCTCTCTTCTGGCTACTGTGGAGGTCACGTGTTTCCAGTTAGTGTGGAGGTCACGTGTATCCGATTACTGTGGAGCTCCACAGCGGCCGCAGCCAGACCCTTCTCGCAGGATGTGATGCTCGTCAGATCGCAGGCTGCGCCATTGAACTATGAAAGCGCTGCTCCACAAAGGCGCGTTTGGGCAGTTGGTTCTGGTACGCACACGATATCTGGTTCTCATGCGGACTCGTGGACTAGTTAAATGGTTTTAAAAGCCCTCGTCCTCAAGTTTGCTGTGTTTCCACTGATTCACAGCCACAGAAGAAAATTATGATGATCAAAATGATGTTTAAAGTCTTAGAATTCTGAGTTCCCCTCTTACAGCTGGTTGTTTTGTTTCTTCCAAGCAGGAATAAAAAGAGGTTTTAAAGGCAGAGAACAGGGCTGCACATAAGTGTGGCGCGCAGGTGTGCATGCCATGCACGCTAAACATAATGTGTGCGTACCAATTCCTTCTGCCACTACTCTATGCAGTAAAGAAAATGTGGAATCAATAGTTAGGGAGTTTCTTATGTTGTATGTCAAAAGGTAGAAACATTAAATAATGTGTTAGCTTATTAACATGATATTTCAAAATAGGAGTTGGGTCAAAGGTATGTTTAGGATTACTTACATAATTTACAATGCAAACATTTAAAAAAACTTTTAAAACATTTAAAAACACACACGCACACACACATATATATATATGTGTGTATTGGGGACGGGTCTCGGTCTATTGATAATATCGGCTGATATCAGCATTAAAATGTATTATCGGTAAATATCGGTATCGGTTTTTGTAATGATGACACACTTGACCTTTACATACCATGCACATATTATACATCAAACTGTTTGGCTACTTCCCCTCTCTCCCAAAATGTCAAAATATAACAAATCTGATGTTTAGTTTTTGAGATATTTTTATTTATTTGGCACACCTTGCATTAAATACTGTGTTTGTCATTTTTTTTAATGAGGGCTACCACGCTTGTATTGGTATCGGTTTATATCGGTATCAGAAATTAAGAGTTAGACAATGTCGGATATCGGTAAAAAAGCCAATATCGAGCATTCCTGATACATATATATATATATATATATATAGTGAGAGAGAAAAATGCTAAGGTTGTTTTTTTAGTGTTATTTTTGTGATTGTGTGTAAATTTTTTTGTTCTCCTTTAAATCCACAAAGAATGTTTTTCTTTTCCTTTTTATAGTTTCAATAAGATGCTGAACTCCACCTCTTTTATTAAGCTTCTTCCTCTCTGGAAGCAGTCAGTCACATACCCTTAAATCATCCTAAATAGGATTGATTTTATTTATTTAAAAACCAAACAAATCAGAATAGGATGAATTTAGATTCTGATTACTTCCAAACAACTTCCTGTTGTCTAGAGATCAGCTCTGGTGTAAGGCTGGATTTCCTCACATGAATGACAGAAAATGACATTTAATACTGTTACAGCATGACTGCTTTGGGTGTAGAGGAATAAAACAATGAATCAGATCATAATGTTGTGTCATATAAAGACAGAATGAAGGCATAGACATATAGATGTACCGGACTGGGCGTCAGCATCTGTTAGACGTAAAATAAAAACTCATTTCTGCTCTTCAACATGAAAAAGGTTGAGATAAATATTTATTCTGCATGAAAATGTTAGCATCTGTCGGTTGTGATCATTGTCCAGTGCTTATCTTCTTATGCAACATTAAATGAACTAGAAAAGAAAAAAGATGTCTTCTGTGAATAATATAGAGTCCAGATGAATGTGGGAGAGATTTAACTCCATGCAGGTTGGAAACACGATCTGAGGAAGAGACGATATTCTGGGTGAGCAACAGCACTGACAGATAATGAAAACACATGTTGGCCATCAGTCCTGAGCATCCACAGCTTGTTATAAAACGTGCTCCACTGGGAAGACACAATTAATCTAATAGGAACACATCTGTCTGGGCTGGGATTTATTAGGACCATAACAAGAGGAATTTATGTGTCATTTATTGAAATCTGGGAAAGTGTTCAAGGTTTTTATTTTTATCATTTTAGTGGAAATTTAGATGATTTCACGTTTTTCCAGCAACCTGAGTAGCCAGAGACGACCCCTTTCCAACTCGGTAAAACAGCACGAAGCATCTCTGGGGTCTGCAGAGATAAAAATAAAAAGCATTTGTTCTTCATTCTGGAGTCAGCTCAGTGGGCAAATCTGTCAGATTGCATTTGGGATGCTCCCAGCACTCGCTGCGTGCATTTGTCACTGTGCAGAGGTTTGATTCCTCGCCGACATCATGTGGCTCGATGCTGTCGCGCGCGCCGGCTGGACAGGGCCTGCTCCAGCTCTGTGGCTCTCTCTCTCTCTGGCTGAACTCTCTCTCGCACTTATCGTCAAAAGGGGATGAGGTAAGTGCTAAAACGCCGCTGAGAGGATTGCTGTGGAGCGGCCAGATGACAGACTTTGTTTTTTTGGCATCCTTTGTAAAAACATCCAACGAGCCATCACCTCCCAGTGCGTAATTAGCCATCTTGGCTGTGGAACGACGCTCGTCACACCCAGAGTCGCTGCGCTCAAACCGTCGATGCTTTGGTGTGAAACAGACGACCAACAAAGGCGTTCTCACACCTGCACACAAGAATAGAGCCTGGTGACCTCTTCTGGAGCTATAATTATCGAGTGCGATTGAACGCAGCTCAACCTGAATGCTGATTTGTCACAGTCCAGCAGGGACAGCTGACATGGAGCCTTTAACTTCTCTGACGCCTCTCTGTAATTATTTGATTTTACAGCAGGCTGCACCCGCAAAAAAAAAAAACTGTCAACCAAGTGGAATGTAGCATCAAATCAACTGACTCTTGCTTTTGGTCTCTCATGAGAGCTGAGCGGGCCACTGAGTGAATTTCCCCTGAGGATTTTCCCTGTTTGGTGAATGAAACTCTGTTTCACTCAGGGTTGGGCTGGAGCCACAGATCCTCTTTTTCTCCAACATTAAAATCAGACTGCTGCTCATTGCATTTTCTGGATTTTTTTGCAATGCAAAATGTTTAATATAAACCATGCAAAAATATAGATCCTGACAAGTTCCTTTAGTCACAGAGTGAAGAACCAGGCACACAGATTTGATAAAGATCATTGTTTGGGTTCTAAAAACAGGAACATTGAAAAGAAATCTTCCTCCTGAGATCAAAACTTATATTGTTTAAACCCAAACATCTCCTCCCTTCAACCTCACAGAGTTAGACAATACGCTACAGCTTCACTGGAATCAAAACATGTCAGGTTTGGAGCTGAATGAATGCTTAGTTATTATCTATGACCCAGAAAAAAAAAATCACAATTATACAGTTGTGTGCATTTCTAATTTAGCTGTTGGAGTTCAGTGACACCTTATTGTGGTTTTAGATTTCAATCTGATTTATAGGCCAAATCAAAAAAATATTAATAAAACAAACAACTGGCAATAAGCAAATAAAACTTAAAAGGCTGGCTCACAAGTAAGGAACAGTGACACAGCGATGGAGGAAAGAGTGGAATCTGAGGACTATACATGCTGGGAGGGTGATTAGTGATTACTGATGGCAAACAGCTGATTGGCAGATAGAGGGCAGGTGAATAAAATGAGAGAAAAACAATGAACCAGGGTTGTTGATCACAAAATACTTCTGTTGTTGAAAAGTGAAGCATAACATTTCCCGTCCCCCATGATGCCATTTCTGGAACCACACATGCCTGGTTGAAACTCCCACCTACTCACCATCATGCTGTTACAGTAATAAGCCCCAGATAACTAATTATAGCTAAATGTTTATTTAAAAAAAAAGAATATTTAAACATGTATCAGCAAGATAAGAACTGTAATAATAAACATTTATTATCTGAGTTGTGTAGTTTTTCAGTCAGGAAAATTACCTTATTGTTTACATGGAGGGCAGCTTTTATTTTCCACCATTATTTTAAAATATTTAACCAGATCTCATTTACGAACAGGACCTAGGATAGATGCCCTGGTAAGAAGTACAAAAACACATGAATACACATGAATACAAACAGTATTAATAAAAAACAGAATGGTGAAACGGCCTTAGATGTCAAAGTTGTGACTTTAAAGGTATTTTCTAAAGTATTCCAGACAAATGTTGTAAAATGAGTTGCAGCCAGAAGTGGTAGAGCTATAGGGAATGATGAGCTGGATATATTTGCTAGCCCTAGTATGATATATTTATTATGGGCGAAGCGGAGAAGAGATGACAGCTAGAGTGGTGTCTTGCCCTGGATTGTCTAACAGACAAAAAGAACCCAGTGATGGAGCCTCTGAGTGTGAGGGGAGGGCCGGCCCAGGAGTTTAAAGAGATCCCAGTGGTGACTCTGAAAGGATGCTGCCTGAGTGGTGAAGAATGTCCAGCGTTTTGAGGGCAGGATATAATGCCATTTTGTGAATGATGTCATCTTAACATGGATGCTCTTGGCAGTCTGAGCGAAGGACGATTTATTAAGGGATAGAAATGCTAGTCTAACTTTGACATTTAGATTGTTGATGTCTGTAGTGAAAAATAAAGATAAATCCAGCCGGATGCCTGGGTTTTGGTAAGATTTGATTTAATCCAAAGCCAAGTCATCAGCACACAGAAGATAGAGGGTTGGGGGATCTATTTTCTGATCAAAGATAAAACATTTAGCATGTATTTTATTTTATTTAAGATGGTGATGGAGGTTGAAAAAGGACTGCTCAACAAAGGTTAAAGAGTAGATCCTGCAGATTGGAGAGAAGGACCAAAAGATGGTGTCATCGGCATACAGTTGAATCAGAGAACTACCAGTAGCTTTGGCTACAACATTAATGTAGATAGGGGATAAAATAGGGCTCAAGACGGAGCCCTGTGGTACACCTTTGGAAATAAGTAGTGTTGACAAGATGTTTTTACTGCAGCCAGTCACTAGGAGGCGCTTTGGTTCTTTTTGGTTAATGTCCAGGTGCTTTATCAAGTCCAAGGACTCCAAAGCGCTTCACACCACAGTCAGTCATTCACCCATTCATACACACATTGACATGCTGATGGTGGTAAGCTACATTTTAGCCAGTTGCCCTGGTGCAGACATACCGTGTGGGTGAATGGACAAAGTGACCGGGCAGGATTTGGGATCAAATCAACAACTCTCTGGATGGCAGACGCCCAATCTACCTATGGTGCTACTTAGGTAATATGAATGTTGATGACCAGGGCACAAGGAAATCCTGAAAATCAGACTGATCATAGGATAACAAAAAAGACAACAAGAAAAAAAAATCTCCAACCAAAAACTCTTAACACTCAAATAACAAATAAATAAATGGCACGTTAGAATATAACACCCTAAACTCAACAATGCAACATATGGGAGGTAAGCTGCCACCCCCTAGTGGTGGATGATGGATATTGTAACCTAATTCAACAGTAACAGCTGCAAGAAACATAATTTTTTCCCATCAATTTTATAAGCAGAGACACTAACAATAACGACATTAGCTCTAGATCTGTTTTAGAAGTCATAAAGAAAATGACGCGACAAAAGTTCAATTTCTACTTATTGTTTATAAACTTAGCATTTTCACAGTGGTGTTTTAATATTGATCATTATTTCCACCCTGATAAAAGTTCCTCTGGAAACCAGTGACATTCTGCCAGAGGGGACAACAATTAATCTCAACCCTGCAATTAACATTAGCAGTGTAAGAAAAGTGTGCTAGTGGTAAATTCGTTGAACATTACTGCTAAGTGTAATCAGTTATAGAAGTGGTTACCTGCATGCTTGTGCCACTAGTTTACAGCAGGTGCTTTGTTAACTTCTGTTTTCCTGTTTAGGATTCCTCAGATTTGCACTGAAACACAGCTCAACACCAGCTGCATATCGACATGATGAGGACATGATTTCCCACTGTTTTTATTTTTACACCTGATCAGGCTAAATAGTAAAAAGGACATTTGAGGTATTCTTTAAAGGGGATATCTGTTGGAGGAGAGCAGGTAATGTTATGGGCTCAAGAAAGCCAGACAGCTTTCCCACTTCCACATGGCTGTGAACACACGTGCACCTCGGGGGCTTTTGATTCAGAGTCCCACCCACCGTCTGCGTCCCATCACTTTCACCTTTCATACTGGAAACGTGATGCACGGTGCCACGCTTTGACTCACCCAGCTATATTTAAACACCTTTGAAGGAAAAATGAATTCCAAAAATAAAACCTAAAAAGTGTGGCAGAGCTGGCGCTGCTCTAAACCTCTCTGTCTCTGTGTGGCTTATTACAAGAGTGTTGCTCAAATTAGGTTACGTCATTCAGCCAAGTTATATTAGATAAATAGGCAAGAACAACCTTTCAGCAAGGACATAACGGCTGATGAAAGAGTTGTGACGACTACTTGTGATCGGGGAGCCAGGGGATTAAGAGAAGTTTCAGATTAAACTGACGTGAGCTGCCTTTTGGTGGTGCAGCCTGCTATGAACCCGGCCAAAAACATTAGAGTCATCATCTGAGTCCATCTACGAGTCAGAGAGAGAGCGAGAGAGACTCATAGGCCCTGAGAGAAAACGGACCATCAGGACACGAGCAGCGTCTGGTGCAGCGCTTGTTAGGAAGTGCAAAACTGGTGAGGACGCTAACGAGGACCCTCCTCCAGACGAAGAGCATCTGTAACACGTGAGCGAGTCAGATCATCTGATAAAATGTTTGAGTTCGCCGTCACCAGAGTGAAAAACGTCACCCAAGATTTTGTTGCCGGGAAAAAGCAGACATGTTTAATGTAGTGTGCAAAGTGATATTCCACATGGATCTGTGCTGTCAATTTAAATTGGCTTCTGGTCTGACTCACCAAGTCCACTGACTCAATTAACCCCCCCCGTTGGACCTTTTTCAATTTTTTTTTCTTGAGGAGGTGGGGTTCATGAGGGGAATGTAACGCTTGATTTCACAAAATTCAAGCCCATCCTCAACTTTACACATTCCATGACCCACAGCTCTTGACTGCACACACACACTGGTTCACGCATTAGATGTTTTTTCTTCTTCCATCTGCTCCCTTCATCCTCCTCTCTCCTGCATTTTGTGAGTGTATTTTTAGTCCGGTTAACCCCAGTGGGAAACTCTAGTATTAACATCCCATTGGCAGTTCTATAGACCCGCTGAAGCTTCAGTGGATGCTGCAACATTTGCACGCTTGGAAGATTTTGTTAAACAAAAACACACACGTACACAAAAAAAATGGAAGGCAAGTAAAGGAAGTGATTCTTGTTTGGGCGCTGATCAAAATTTCCCTAAAATGTACCGGCAGTTACCAAATGCATGTTTGTGTTTGCTGTGGTAGACAGAGGAGGGGATGCATGGATGCAGCAGCATGTAAAGCGAGTGTGCTGAAGTGAAGTCGAGCGGAAAGGTCCTGCTGCTGTGTGTGTGTGTGTGAGTGTGTGAGTGTGTGAGTGTGTGTGTGTGTGTGTGTGTGTGTGCGTGTGTGTGTGTGTGTGCCAGAAAACAAACCAGCAGTCTGAATAATGTGTAACAGAGAGAAGAGAGGAGTGTTTTCAGTAATTTGAGCTTCCACAGTAATATTAATAATAATCAAAGCCTTGCATTCATTGGAAAAAAAATGCATATAACACTACATTTCACAGGAGTTTTAAACTAAAATCTTTGGTGATCTGTTAACACTCGGAGTATGTGTTTGGCAGGACTTTCAGCTACTAGTTCACCAAATTGTAGCTCAATAACTTTAACATTGGCTGAGCTGTAGCCGTTTTGGTTTTGGTCAAGATTTGCTAAGATTAACTCTGGCATCCATCTTGAAATGGACTGACTCCAAGAGGGAATCAGCTGTAGACTAAAAAAAAAAAAAAGCTACTAAACAAAAACAATAATAATTAAAAAAATATGGAGATGTTTGAATAACAAGTAACATTACTGTTCTCTTATACTCTTTATACTCTTTAAGTATTTCAAATTTTAGTGTATAATTACAGCAATGTAATAACAGCAATTCAGTTACAGTTGCTTTGGATACAACAACTTCAAGAAGTTTCAAAATAAAACTTTTGGAAAAAAAATGTTGATCCTGAGGTCATCATTTCAGTGACAACATGAAACGGTATTTGTCTCTAATGCCTGAAACTCTGTCCTTAGTGGGGGGGGGGGGGGGGGGGGGGGGGGGGGGGGTGTCCGTGCTTGGTGCCAGGGGGCACTGACCCACTCTGCGCCCCATCCAGGACTGCACCTGATTATTAAATAACCAGTTTTTGCCCCCCAAATTAGTATACATTTAATTTATTTTCTCTCAAAGGGTTAAAGATTTCTGGCCGTGCATTAGACGCACCACTCCCTTCAAACATATTTGTAGGAACTTATCAGTACAAATTTTTGTTTTTTCATTTCAACTGAAATTTTTTCATGTAAAGATTAGAAGAAGGTGAGTTTTTTAAAGCAGAGGCTCGTCTGCATCTGGTCTAAATCAGTCCTTTGTTTAAGTGTTTGAACTGCAATTTTCTTGTGCTTTATATATTTATAAAATTGAATAATAACTGTTTTAATTAGGGATGCAGCAATACGGATATCGGTATCGGGCCGATACGATACCATATACTTGTACTTGTTAAAGTTAACCGAAAATAGAACCTGTATTCCAATTCATTGCATTTTTTTGTGCAGTAGAAGTATCGGTATCGGTAAAAAGTGGTATCGGTGTATCCCTGGTTTTGATGTTATTAGATTGACTCTAAAAGCTAATTAACAGTAGATGTACATTTAATGAAGGTTTTCTAGTGTCAATGAAATCCATAAACGCAAAACAGGCAAAAACATTATCACCCACCTCTAGTGGTGGGTGAATATAATGAAAAAAGTTACATTAATAATATAAAACATCTCTTTTTGAGGATACTTTTTACTTCCTGTGAGTCATAATTTCCACTTTGTGTGTGTGTGTGTGTGTGTGTGTGTGTGTGTGTGTGTGTGTGTGTGTGTGTGATTTTTGAAATGCGCCTCACAGAGCAGCCATCTATCACAGAGATGGGTCTTGGTGGCGCCGAGCCATTCAGAGCCGCTCGGCTGTGTCCACACGTTTTCACCCGGAAAACTCAGTACAATTAAACTTTCATCTGAAGTGAGCCAAACCCTAAAAATAGCCTGTTTAAAACAGAGGGGAGACGGTTGATTGGCTGCCACGGCTCCAGTCACTTTAAGGACACGAGGCTTGAAGCCAGCCGGCGCTGAAGCTTCAGGTTACTATACTCTCACATGCTAACCAAGAAAACACCTCGACACTGGGGAGGACTGCTGTGTGACTGGAGCTGTCAGTCAGTCCAATTAGAGCAGCACAGCTCCCAGCTCTGCAATCACTGCAGCGTCCAGCCCAGCAGCGTGAGGCCGCTCGCTCCTGCACTATTGTTTGTAACCGGTCGACTATGTCATTCCAGCAAAAACCCATAAAATCAAATTATTCTAAATTTCATGCCAGATCTGCTTCCTGGCTGAGTCAATCAGCTGTGTTATGTAATGTATTTGAAATTGTAATTAGAAGCTCGTTATTCCAAACACTCAGTGACCTGAACCGGAGGGGCTTTCCTGGTTCTTCAGGGCGCACGGTGTTTGTTCCTCAGAGTTCAAAGTGACACGATATCAAATGCACACTGCTTGTAGCTCTCTGCCCTGTGAGACATTCAGGAACATTTCAGTCTTCTGCTTTTTTGTTTTTCTAAAAATAAACAAAAATACAACCAGAAAACAAAATCATGAGATTTGGCACAAGTAGTGAAATGAGCCTCTGAATCTCTTGTGATTAAAGTACAGAATGTGAATTATGTGTTTTGCATTCGTTTTTTGGCAAAGCACATAGGGAATTTTGCAAAAAAAACAAAAGCATAAAGCATGACCGTGTATTCATTGCTCTGACCGTTCAGAGTCTTGGTGTTATTTTCTAGTTTGGTTGCGGCTCATATTTCTCTACAGCGCAGCTATAAATACATCACAATATCGGATTTTATTTTTTATAAAGAAGAGTACAACATAAACTACAGCACACATAATTGTCAACTGTACAATAAACAGATGATTTCTAGAGGCATTTGCTGGAGGGACTCTATAAAACTTGAGTCAGCTACAAATTAAAAACTCCACACCTTGATATGTGAGGTGGTTTGATTTGTTTGGATCTATTTATCATCTCAGATGGAAAAAACCCAACAGGTTTCTAATAATTTCGGTCACAGGAGTGAACAATGGGTTGGTTTCTTTTTCATTCTGATGTAAACAATGATGTGCTACGCTGCGGCAGCTCTCCTTAAATCGTAAATAAACATTCATGGGAGGAAAGCTTCCAAATCTCGCTTCTAAATCAACACTTCACTAAATATTGAAGGAATGTGATCCCATCACCTCAGCAGATTTCCAGACTTTACTGTATAAATCAATGTCAAGGTGTACTGATGCGTTTCCCCCTGCAGCACCTGGCTGGAAACACCTTCCAAACACTCCAGATGTTTGTTTTTACCTTTAACACAATAAGACCAGATGCAGAGTCTCCCCCTTTCATATCTGATCTCAGGTAAGTTTGGTTTTCATCATTTTAAAGGCACACTAAGTACCTTTTTCATATTTTTAAATATTTTCCTTGAACCAGTATGTGCTAATATGACCCTTTACAGGGTTAATGAAAAGTCACTCAGTCCCATCTGCTGCTTGTATCCAGAATACCACGTTTGCAACTTCAGAGTCTCTGGTTTGGTGCCCTGAAGTCTCACAAAGTCACGTATCTCACAAGAACCAGTAACACTTCACAGCAATCCATGTTTCCACCTCAGAACCTGCTCAGGACAGACGAGCTCAACAGTTCAACAGTTAATTTTTACAACAGTGACTTAAAACGGACACTAGGGGGTGCTAAAAACAAGCCAAAACTGCCAAGTCTGCCTTTAAAAATGAAACATTTTACTTTTTTAGGGTAATTTTAGAGGCAAAACTACAACGTTTTTTTTTTTAAATTTTATCCTCAATGTATTTATTGAAATAAAGTTTTTGAGTGAAAAATAAAATAATTAAGTTTTTCAGAAAACTCTGTCGAACTGTTTTTTGTTCCGTTGATTAGAAAAACCACTTTAGAGTCTGAATCAGAAAAGATTTGTTCACAAGGAGAAATTTGTTGAGCTGCAACCGTAAGCATGAGAAGAGTATCAAATACAGAAATAGTTCAAGATAAGCAGAACAAACTATAAAAAGAAAGAAAAGATTTTAAAATAATGTAAAAATTTAAATAAATATATAAATGTAACAAAATTAAATATTTCACAGTAGAGTTTATGCTAATAAGACTCTAAACCCTTTGACTTGGTAGGTCATATTTTAGTCCAGTTTTCTAAATTCACTACACTTAACTGAAAAATACACTATAAAAAGTAAACCATCAATTAGTTTACTTAAATAAATACTAACTGTATCAACATAATGGTCTCCAATCTACTCAAAATTCTTGAGTGTAAAATGTTACACAAAAAAATTAAGTAAATGATGGTTTTACTTTTTAGAGTGTACAAAACTAAAAACAAATCTAGAATGTGTGTATGCCTGAATAAAAATGTAAACATTATTACATTACATCATTATTATTGAGGTCTTAATATTAATGTTTTCTTTTACATTATTTCTTTACATTTAGTCTAACCCTGAATACCCTAAATAAATTTAAAAAATGCTAAAAAAGACTATTTTTCTTTGATCTTTTTCTTTGATGTGGACATTAAATAAAGGATTTATTAAGTTGTCCCTTAGTTGAGGAATTTTCTTTGTTATGGCAGCAAAATGATGTAAAACTCTGTAACACAATTCACCATATTTGTTCATAAAACTCCCAAAACATCTACAAATGTGATTAAAACAACTTATCGTCTAATCGTCAACTCGTCTAATAGCTGAGAAGTTTCATTTCTATTCTTCAAAACAGATTTGAATTGGCTAGAAAGATAAAACACAACAGTCAGATCTTTGTTTTTATAACAAAACGGAGCCCCTTTACAGTATAAACCATGACACACCAGATCTGTTGTTATTTTCGTAGTCGTATTGCAAGAGGAGTCAGAAACTAAATTTAGAAAATGGGTGAGCAAAAAAACCAAAGAGCCCTCTCCAGTCAGATCAGTGCAAATGGAAGAAAAAATACGAGCTGGGTTTGATATAAAACATGTATGAAAGGTCAGAGGAGTCAACAGCAGCGCCTCTCACCTTGGTGTTCATGGGAAACTTCAGGTCATGATATAAGGAGGGGTGTGATTTATTCTGAGTGGAGAAACCAAGGGTAAGTCCACGCTGAGGGAAGGAGGGGGGTTATTAAACAGAGATATGAAGGCCAGGCGATGCAAGGCTGCAGAAACTCCATCACACTCACACTGGAGGCTCTGATTGTGTGTGTGTGGGGGGGGGGAGGGGGTCACTGGCTTCATGTTTTATTACATAATGTTATGAATGAAGCAGATCGGATCCTCAGTGAGGAAAACTGTAGATTTCATTTAGATTTTGAGACTTTTCTAATAAATTTCTCAGCTCAGATGGAGGCAGATTTGACTTTTCATCACTGTTTCCTGACTCAGACATAAAGTGGTGTCTCACCTGCGTTCCTGAGCTTCTTGTTCCTGTACACGGACAGGATGACGAGCACGTTGCCCAGGATGTCCACCACGATGGTGAAGATCAGCACGCTGGCCAGCGCCGTGGACACCCCGGCGGGGGACGCGCTCAGCTCGCAGCCGCTCTCATTCAGCGAGCAGTTGGAGCTCTCCACATCCTTCACCTCCAAATCCATCTCCCTCCTCCTCCTCCTCCTCCTCCTCTTCCTCCTGCTCTTCCTCAGGATGCAGCGGCCATCGCGCGCGCCCCTCACATCCCCCACCCACCAAAAAAAATGTTCAGTGGAAACAGACAAAAACAAGAGCAGAATATAGTTTTCTTAAAAAGACTTCGCCGGAGAGGTTGTTGAACTTCTTGGAGCGGAGATCCACACTCCTCCGTCCGCGGAGAGGCGCGATGACGCGACGAGCATCGGGACGCGCTTTACGCACGACGGGACGTTAAAGTGTTTAACTTGAAAGGCGCTGGAGGTGATGAAGGCTCGTGTTTCACCGCAATCCTCCTCCTCACCATCAATCACCGACGCTCCCGCCCGGCGCGGCTCCATTCTGACAGGAGCGCTCCCGGACGCTCTCCTCCCGTGCGTAATGGGAACGTGACGGCGCGAGGCTCCTTCACGGAGAGCCTCCTGGGTAGACGCGCTGCATTCTATCTATCACTATAAACGTTTTATTGCTATGTTAACTCTCAGACTAATTATTAAAAACCCGCCACGTTTAAGATCACGAGCGGCTTCAAAAACCGCCCGCGCGCGCTGACCGTCTCCATGTGCCAGTTGTCATCAGAAAACCTGCAGCGATCAGAGACGCGGAGCTGCGCTCAGAGGATGCTGCTGCTGCTTATTTAAGCCGAGCGATCCAGCTTTTAAACACACGTGTTATTGTTTCTAGTGTCTTTACTAAAAAAAGAAGAAAAAAAAAACAGCCTCGTGCGTTTGGAAATGGCGCCTTCATGCGTCCAGTGGCGCCTCTTACAGTTAAAACCTACAGCTGGAAATATACAACTAATATTTTTATGCTTAGGCGAACATTTAAAAATAGTTTGTTGATGAGCCTCCAACGTGGATTTTACTAGTTTATTCAGGTGATTTTCATGGTTAGACCTGTTTCATTTTCCGATAAAAATGTGAATATCTATAAATACAGGAAGTGATTTTCCTGATGAAAAACATATTTCTGCTATATTAAGAATCCTTCAATCCTCTGAGTCCCTCGTGCTTTTTATCCATTTTTACATCCTCCAGCTCTGAAAAATACTCAGATTGTAAATCAAAACATGCAGTTCAATTGGGAATGATGTTGTATGATTTTTGGTAGTAGTATACATGATAGACAAAAACAATGTAAACAAAAAATCTTCAGAACATAGTGAATAGTATTTTTTTTTAACTTCTCACATTTCCAACATAAAACACATAACAATTCATGAGACCTTCAGAGTCCCCTGCTCACGGTTCAAGGCTTGTTTCTAAATACGCAGCTTACTTTTCAGGTTGTGTTCCTGATTTATTAAGGTTGCTGCCAGAAAGTGAGAAACATGGGTGAGTGGTTGCCATGGTGACCCTAATGAACCACTGGCAGCAGCTTTAGCATTTCTTGACTGGTGTCACTAGCATCAAACCACTTCTGGCCTTAAGGCAACCGGTCGAGAATTATTATTAGTACTTTCATCAAAACCCTGCCAAATCCAGTCCTATACATGTATGCTGACCTCTAGTGGCGAATCTACAGGTGGAAAAAGCCAATTTTATTCCCTAATTGCTGTTATATAATTATATAGTTACAAACTTTTTTTTTATTTTTATTTTTTTTACATTTTCAGATCATTCAATTTCTAACTCTGAAAAAGTAAAAATTTTTAATGTTTTGGGGAGATCCATGGGGGTAGAAGTTCATCATCCATGGAAAGCTTTATGGGAAATGTTTTTGACATGAATAAAAACTATGTTTGTGATGTGAACATGATGTGACACAGCAAAAAGGAGCTTTCTGAGACAGTTTGAGAGTTTGTAACTTCAAACCTTTCACTGTGAAATAAAAAAACTCAACTGAGAAGCAGAACGTCTTCATAAATCAAGAAAAATCTCACTTTGTTTGAACTTGCTAGGACAGAGAACCTGTAGCTGAACACAGGATCCCAAATCAGACCTGACTTTTTGACTTTAATGTTAATTCTTCAGAACTGGTGGTTTTCAGGAGGAAACTGTTGAGGTGAGCAGAGTTTATGTTTTCATCTGTTTCATTAATTATTCTGTAGCTTTTAGCAGGAAATTCTTCCTCTACGTTTGTTTAGATTCCAAAAGTTTGCATCAAAATGAGCAAAGACAAGTGAATTTAAGTGTTTGGTTTCTCTTTTATCCTTTTATTTATTGGTCTTGTTGTGCAGTGAAATAAACAAGTGAATTTGAGACACAAACAAACATCTGAGCTGAGTCTGAATCAGTGTGAACGTCATGAAGACACACACACACACACACACACACACACACACACACACACACACACACACACACACACACACACACACACACACACAATGTTCCACCTGTCAAAATATAATAAATGTGTGAGTGTTTATTTGTTTTTTTCTGTGTGCGCTGACTGAGTTGATTACAGGAAATCCTCCTCTATGAGCAGAATCATATCTGATGTATAAACACAACTCAAAGCTTTCATTTGTGGAAAAAAAAAAAAATCAAAAGTTTTGATAACAAACATTAAAATGCTGATATTTGCTGCAGGAACAGCGACTCACAAAGGACTCCAACTTTCCCTCTGTTTTTATTTATCTGTGAACACAATGATACACCACTTTACACAGAGTCTGGTGGATAAAGTCTACATTTATCTCCCCGTTTTAGATTTGATGATTCTCTGAGAATTTTTCTAATCACTGCTTTATTGTTAGTTTTAGAGAATTCAGCTATTTTTACACTCCAAAGGGGGAAAACAGCTCATTGGCAGTGTGCAAAAACAGCACTGTTATGTCTTTTGTGTCCTTTTCAAAATCTAACAAAATTGCAATAAATTATATTGCCCATAAAGCTCAAGGATGTTCATTCTGCACTCAGTCACAGCCATATATATATTTATATCTCCCATACCCCTCCACCACCTAAAGACTTCTTCCTCTGGTTTAGATTTCTGCTTTAAACCATCAGGTTGGTAACAGTCTTGAATGATCATTTTAGGGTGTGTGTCCACTGTCCAATAGTCAGAGGTCTGATTCTGACTCCAAATCAACAGTGAGCCACTTTAATGTGACTTTAACTAACTGCAGGGTCACGACAGAGAAGATCACCTGAGGGTCCCTCCTCGGTGAGCATGTGGCAGAAACATCAGCGTTTTATCATTTAAGGATTACTTTTCATCATAAGGCTTATAGGGCTGGATTTGAATGTGTCATTCAAACCAGTGATTCACCAAAACATAAAAAAGGTTTAACCTGGGTAGAACTTTTGATACTATCTCCTAAGAAGAACTTCATGAAGAGGACCGAACTCTTCCTACAGCTGTGACGTTTTCTTCTGAATGCTAGAGTGTGTGTCAGCAGGTGAGACAACAAAAACGCGTTTCATGCCAAAACAAATATACTAGTGAAGGAGGCAGTACAGTGTGTGCTTTATCTCTCATCTGGTGACAGCTGGGGGGCTACAGCACCCCCCACGACCCTGAACAGGAAGGAAAGAACTTCTACGGACAAATAGAGTCAGGATCAACACCTCCTCAGATTCTCTCTTCACCATGTCTGTGTCCTTTTCACTCAACGTTAGACAGGTGACAATAAGATAAAAAAGGCACCAATTAGGATTTAGAGCTGGGATTTAAACTCTACACGCACCAACGTGTTCGTTTAGGCAAAGCTGCACTCACTGGACAAACGTAATGAATACAAGAAACACATTTCAATAAAAATGTGTTCATTTCAAAGCTCTTGCTTGTATAAAAAAAAAATATATGTGTTGTTTTCCAGCAGCAGCACTGTTTGTTTATGTTTTAGATGTTTTCCTGAGTCTGAGCTGTTCGCGTCCACAGGAGCGCCTCCTTCTGGCCGTGAGACAAAACTACCCTCTAATATGACTCAACCGTGTTTAAATATAGTCTGAGTAAATATTCCCTAACCATTTTATTAGGTACACCTGTTCCTGTTCCTTGTAAACACAAGCAGCTAACCAGCCAATCACAAGGCAGCAGCTGCAGACGTGGTGAAGACGACCTGAACTACGCATCAGAATGAGGGTTTCAGAAGCTGCTGATCTACTGGGATTTGAACCCACAACCATGGCCTGAAATAGAGAAATCATCCAGTGAGCAACAGAAGTGTGAGTGAGAATGTCTTTTTGAGGTCAGAGGTCAGACCGGAATGGGCTCTAGATCAGCAGTTCTGAACTGGTCTGGCTTTGAGTGGTAATCCACATCATGGATGTTCAGCCAGCCTGCAGCAACTGGTCTCATGTCAACATGGACCTGTTGAATCCTGACATGAGGAATTAAAGCAGCTCTGATGCTAAAACTGACCAAACATGGTAGAAATACAAAGATCCTGATCACCCTCTAGCTAAAAATCATCACGGTGTTCATTCGAATCTATTCAGAGTCAAACCTGCATCCTATGAGTTCAGACCTGATTACATTACATCAAAATGCTCATTTCAAATGATTCTTAAAGGCTTGTTAGATCAGTAAATCTAAGCATAGATGTTGATAAGTCAGAACAAAAGCTCATATAAAAATAAAATAAAACAATCTCTTATGTAACACTCTGCTGGATTGGTCACCAGCTGTTTGTGGTCTTTAAATTCATTCACATGCTCTCTCTGCAACATCACAAACTAAAATAAGACAGATGTACCAAACTACTGTAACCTCACTGCAAGTTATCTATCCAAACGTCATCTCTGTTTGAGCGCACCGCGGCTAATGTTACATCATTCTCATCAGGAGAGAGATGTTCATCATTTTCTAAGGATTTCTAATCCGTGGCTGATCGTCAGTCTTGATGAAGCTGACAACAGCAATCCCAGTTTAAACGGGTCAGATCATTTGAAGTGTGTTTCCGTGGAGCTGGTATAAATATTTAATAGCCTACAGCTCTTTGAACCACCTGTTTAGAGGTTAGTTCTGATCTGACAGATGAGATAATCTCTAGTCTTAAAGGGAGACAAGTTCAGTGTCATCTTAAAACAGTGTTTAACCATTGATAAAAGTGGTAAATACTACTGTCAACGTTCACATTCCAGCAGAAATATGATGATAATTCTACTAGAAGAGCTCCAAGCTGGAACTGCTACAGCATATCGCTACAGATCAATGTGAAATGAACTGTTCTGTAAAGGTTGACATAGATGTCCTTTAGGTTTGAATTGTTTAACAGCAATCTAGTCTAGAGTTTATAAAGCCTTTATAGGTCAGATGAGCGTATCAGATGAGTTGATTTAAAGTCTGATTCACAGCCTGAGCCTGACACCTTTACAAATGGTTAAAAGAAGAAAAAGCAACGAGGTACTTTTTGAAATAATAAGATGTTTACAAAGTTAACTAAAAATTAAAAAGGGGAAACAAGGAAAAACAACTCATTTAAACTAAAAAAAAAAAAGAAAATGTTTGGAAAAAGTCATAAAATAAAAATAGTTAAACAAAAGGAATGTAAAAATTAAAAAGTGAAACATTTTCAGGCAAATTAAAAATAATAAAGGGAAAAGGAAACTAACAGAAATTTAAAAGGTAAACGTTAAAATGGTCTAGGATTTAAAAAAAATCTAAAAATGAAAAAAAAACAAGATATTTTAAAGTTCGAAATTACAAATAATTAAACATTTTATATAAAATGTTAAATAAAATTATAAATGAAATCAAAATTAAACAACATAAAACCATGATTTTAATAACCATCAATAACTCAGTGGTTGAGGCTTTAAATATATAATAATAACTAAAACTGCATTGTGGTTTTGTGGGGTTTTTTTTTTACTCATTTATTCTGCTTTTTAAAAATATATTTCTTTTTTTTCTTTATAAAACCTTGTTACATTTTTCTCAGTCTTATTTCTTTCTTTTTTTTTACTTTATAAAACTTTTTTTTTTCTAAATAAAGTTTCAGATTTTGGCTGCAAATCTGAATTTACAGCAAGTGATCCAACATGAGCCTTTATAAAAGGTTCAGAACTAATCTGCTTATTTAAACTGGGGTCCTTCTATAACAGGTAAGATATTAAAGACTTTAAAAGGAGTTTTACAGTTAAAGGGACATTTCAGATCTTTAGAGGTTTGTTTCAGTGAAAAGGTTTTGCAGCAGGATTCATTCACACCTGGCAGCGCTGAGGAACAGCTGATCACTTCAAATTAATATTTACTGTGTACTTAGATTTTGAACAACCACTGTTTGGAGAAACATAGATTAGCTCTGACTGGACAGATGAGCTAATGACTAGTAGGTTCACTACAAAGTGTTTCTGCCATCTTAAAACAACTCTGATGTCAAATATTTCCCAGCAGTTCATGCATACAGTATGCTATTTTTAATCTTTTACCATAAACACCCCAAACTATTATTACTTATGTAAACGTCTGTGGTTGTTTAAAGCAGAAATTAGCAGCAGAGCTAGCTAGGCATGTCTTACTGAACTTTTATAAAATTCTACCAGAATAACCATGAAATGTGAAATTAATAAAAGTGTAAAGTTTACAAAAACTAATATGTTTTAACTTTGTGACTGGCCTTGCTGTCACTTTGATCAGAAATTATCTCTTTCTTTACATTTTAACATCTTTCTACAAGATATTATTGATTATAATAACTTTTGCTTAAAAGACCATCTCAAAAACCCTGAACTATCACTACAGTTGATCTTTATTAAAAATGATTTTCTGCACAAAATAAGAAGACTTACTGTAGAGGGACATAGAGAGGAAGCTGTTTGCTCAGTGGAGTCGACGTTCCAAAAGTTTTCTTTATTAAAACGTTACAAAGAAAGAAAGATGGCTCGATTACAAGAAAAGTACAAATCAGCAATGGTTTATTATCCTAAATAATTCAGTTTTGAGTCTCATATGTACTAGTGGGTGATTTGAGTTTAAACTAATGTCAGTATTAACAGCAAACATCTATTTTTAGTGCATATGTCTACATTTGACATTGATTACATCAACGTTCACACACAATAAAGTAGATTTCCTTCAGGGACCAGAGGTTTTTATCAGTAGGGGTTAATTTATTGTGACTATATTTGTGCTTTTTCATTTTGTTATTTAAATTAGTTTATTAAGAAAACATAACATTATACACACTTTATAGAGACCACATTGATCACTCTATCGATGTCTTTCTTGTCCAAACACACTTTTCCAGTCACACCTTTAAAACGAGACATGAGCTACACTAACGTCCATCATAAACCTGCAGAAAGTCACTTTTTGTGCCTTTTATGTAAAAAAAACTTCAGTGAAAACATGGCTAAGGTCTCCAGCTGTATGCAACAGGACATGTAAGGCACTAGATGTTAAAGAGAACAGTTATTATTCTGGAAAAGATCAAGAACAATGAGGACAAAAGGTTCATAGCAGACCTGACCACTCTGCTCAACGCATACGAGCGAGATGAAAGAGATCACCTGGAAAATATTCTAAAAAGGAGCTCTTTTTACATTTTTCTGCAAGTTAGGAGTCCAGTCTGTCTCCGTGTTTGATTCTTTTTATATAAAATGAGAATTTCAGAGGCACAAGGATGTTGTTGAGTGGCCAGTTTCCATCTTAGGGGTCAGGATTGTTGTCCAGCAAAGCCTGAGAGGAGTCAGCGTGACGCCACTGCTCGCCTCTGAGGCGTCACGGCCGATAGGTTTTGATGACGTCCTTGATGGGCCTCCTGCATATCGGGCAGCACGCGTTGATCTGTCTCTTCAGTTTTAAGCCACAGTCGTTGCACAGACACATGTGTCCGCAGGTGTAGATGACCGTGTCCACCTCCTGATCGAAGCAGATGGTGCACTCCCCGCTCTTCCCAGCAGGAGGCAGCTCGGAGACGGGAAGAGAGGGGGAGGTGGGGGGGCTGAGGGGGGAGCTGGGAGCAGTCACTGGATGAGGAGGAGGAAAACAAATGAGAGGGGCTCAACATGTTTCACTTAACTTTCATGTTTATACAGGACAACTCAGCAAATGTTTGCATTAAGAAGCTCGGATGTTGGAGGGTTTTTCAAGTCTTGAACCACTTTGTTGAGTTAAAGCTGCAACACGTTTAAACCCTGATGAGGTTTTCTCCGTGTCGCGTTAGGTTTGACTTACCCAGAGAGGACTCAGAGGCAGAGGAGGATCTGTTGACGCTGAACGCCAGGTCTGAGTCACTGTCATCTGGGCTGCTGCTCCGAGACGCTGTGGGGGATGTGCAGGGAGGACTGGACTGCAGCGTTCCTGTGCGACACACAAAAGTAAAATCACGTCCAGGCAGTGGAAACTTATTAGAGACGTGGGGTTTGGAATAAAAGGCATCCAAAAGCGATGCTAGAGGCTTTACACCAGTGAGAGGATGGTTGGATTAAAAATCCACAGAGATCTGAGCCGGGGCTGATGGGAGTTTATGTGGGAGTTCAAAGAGGTCAAAGTTAACCTAAAGACAAAGACAGCTCAGATACATTCCTCCAGTCTGGAAAAATAAAACATCAGGTTTTCATGATTTCAGCAAACATTCGTTTACTTTAAGGGAATGAAAATTACCCACAATGCAACACACACATTTATAGCTGACATGATGGATAAAGCTGTTCTGATTTGGGTCTCTGAGGAGGCTTACCGAGTATCCTGAGTCTGTTGACGGCTCCGTGCAGGGTGAAAAAGGCCCACAGGACCTGAGAGGAGTCCACACACAGCAGCCTGCCCCGGCCCAGTCCGTTCACCCCATGATGCACCTCTCCACTGGGCAGCACACTGAAACTGAGAACGTCTCCAGAACAAGGCGTGGGGAAGCCCCTGTGCACCACCCAGTACTCCTTCCTGTCCAGGAGAACCTCGGGGTCGGCCGGCAGGTCCGCGGCGTGCAGACAAGCCGGGTCACAGGACGTTAAACCGAACGACAGCGCCCCAAAGTAAGGCAGGCCCAGGTGGCCCACCTCCACGTACAAAGTCTCCCCTACATGCAGCGGCCGGTCGCTGAACACCAGAGTCCGACTGCTGTCCAGAAAATGGATGCAGGCGGCCGAGCGGTCGGCTGAGAGGATCACATCAGAGCCACGAATGTGGTGAAAGTGCAAGTCGTTGTCCAGCAGGGAGGGCAGGCCCCGGGTGACCCTAGGGAACGCTGTGGAGACTGATGAGGACGACGTGGAGGAGGAAGAGGTGGACGAGCAGCAGGGGATGACCTGAGAGTAGCCGCCGAGCTGCAGGTTGGCCATCTTGGCGGCAGCGGCCTGGTTGTTCTCCAGCTGATTGTTGCTGTAATTGGCCGAGTCGTGGCTGCTCTGGGGCAGATAGGCACTCAGACGGGCCGCGCTGAGGCAGCTGGACCCCACGCTGTCAGCAAACGAGCTGTCTGTGAACAAAAAACAGGATTTAGACACAACAACATCTAAGACTCTTCCCTGCTTGTTGCTCCTTTACTGGTTCACTAAAACAACAGAAGAGGTGAGAAAACGCCACGGTCACTCAGCAACAAAACTATCCTGCTGATTTCGATTATACTTATTGGGTAAATTTATCAGAACTTAATTATTTTTCACCAAATAATGTGACCTTTTTTTTTTTTACTAAACAACAATAAATGGATTCCTACTGGACTGATAAGCTAATGGGTAGTTTCAGCTCAGTTTAGACCAAACTGCTGCCGTCTTAAAACCAATCTAATCCCCAAATGTTCGACATCAATTCATGCAAAAGTGATTTTATAAGCCTTTATAATGCTGTTACTTTCATAAACATGGTTGATTTTGTTAGAAATATTTAAAAATTCATGCAGATTTGATCCCTTTTTCCCCCAGAAATGATAGCTCTGCTCGTAATTAACCACGCTTTTTTAAAAACAGCCTTCCTAAAATGTGAGAAAATAAACAAAAATCTATTGTCACAAACTCCATTGACTTCGTGTCTACTACTAGTGCTGTTTATTTTTCCCCTAAACTCACTTAAAGTAGTAGAACACGCCGCAGTAATTACGGCCTCCGAGACCTTCGGATGTTGCTCTTGTTGTGATGTTTGTGGTGGAGTTAAATAAACCTCCCATTTGAGTACAAATAAGCATAGTCAGCCAGAGGTTTACTGATCTTCACCACACTTATTTCCCTCCCCGTGTTTCTTTTGTCTTTAGTTCTTCACACTGAACACACACACAGAATTCACAGCGCAGTTCAATTTCTTTATGTTTCAGAGGCTGAAATAAACAAGTCTGGCGCTAGCGGTCCCCTTTTTGACTTATGATGCATTCCTTCAGCACTATTTCTAGAGATCCTGGAGCAGTCGAGTGCGTTGGCCCCTCACCAAAGCTCCTGGGATCAGCCGCCTTGACCAAACAAGGCTATAGCTGCTGTCAGACTGAGGATAAACACACCCGATGTGTACGAGAGAGGACAACTGGAGAGAGGGTGATGGAAGGAACGGCGGAGTAAAGGTAGACAGTGGTAAAGTGGAGGGAAGGGATAGTTAAAGGAGGAGTGTTTGGAAGGAATCGGGGTGAACAGACCTCATGACATCTGGTGTTCATTTCAGAACGCCATGTCAGCCAGTCTGAGACAAAGGGGTTCTGGTTTTTTAGACAAACACAGATCAGTTTCGACACACGGATCGTTCATCATCGAGCCATCTCACACAGAACTCCTGCTTTTAAATTAGCCTGTAGAACTTAAAGTCCTGAGAAGTGTGTTCTGGTTTTCTTACCGAGCAGCGTGACCTCCTGGGTGATGCCGTAGATGTCTATGATGGCCCAGAGCGGACAGCCGATGCTGAGCCCACAGTGGAAGAGGATGGGCTCTCCGTCGTTGATGCTGTAGAAAACTCTTCCATGGCGGTCGGCCCAGAAGGACAGCACGTTGTCCTTTAAGGCCAGCCTCTCAGGCAGAGCCTTGGCCCAGTATCCGGGTCGTGTCACCAAGTCTGGACAGGCGTATTTGGGGATGTCAGAAGCCAGCAGTTCGCTGGGATCCAAGCTGGTGAAACCAAAGCGCAGAGCTCCACTCCAGCCAGTGTGCACACCCGTCAAGCGTAATCGCACCTGCATAAATGAGAAGACATCTTTAACTTTTACTATACTTCTCTCTTTCTTTAGTGATATTAAAGAGATTAACCTTCTCGTAAAGGTGAACGGGCCGATGGGTGAACGTGATGCCGTTGCAGAAGCTGTTCTTTCGAGTGGCGCGGCGGAGCTGTCCATCCAGCCTGATGTTCTTGCCCTTCGCATACGGGTGAAAACGGGGTGAATCCAAGCTGATGTTGACTGGGGGGGCAGACGTTCTTCTCTCTACACCTGCCCCGGTGTTAGGCAGGGTGTAGTACTGCCTATTAGCCACCGGGCGGTGTTGTAGAGTCGTATCTGTGGGCAGGAGAAACATCAGGAGGGGGTTCAGGGAGAGAAGAAAGCCCATTGATGACGCTGCTGAGTTGTGGAGGAACACGGTATGTGACTGAGGGCCTGTTTCTTACGTGTCCCAGCTATGTTTGTGACAACAGCTGCTGGAAAAATAACATCAGCGTGCAATAAATTGCTTGTAAACGAGCCGATGGCAGCTGATTTAAAGGGAACACACACTTCCCTTCATATAAATAATACGACGCAGCCCAACAAACACATAAAATAGTCTTATTTAGCTCAAAATCAACATTTACGGTCAGAAATATTCAACCCAAACCCTGTGCACCTAAATCTTAATGCATGTGGTTTGTGCTCAGTGCTCTTAGTGTCAAAAACAAAACAAAATAAGGTCAGAAACAATAAGTCTTCATACACACCCCTGGCCTACAGCATAAACAAACTCTGAATAGCCTCTTTGATTCCTCCAGTTATCTTCAAAACGTGGAACATGAATCACACAGGGCCTAGTCAGTTTGAAAATACCCAAATAAAAGAGCTAATCTTTGATCTCATCTTCACAGGAGGAGTCAATGTCCTACTTAGGAATAGAATCTCCCCGATGCAGCGGTGCAAAACAAATGAACGAGGATCAGAATTCAAACAAGACACACGGCTCAAAAGGAGAAACGTGTATTGCTTGGGTTTTATACAGATTTAATTAAAGCTTTAGACGAGCGTCTGTTGTATAGACTGGATGAGATTCAAGAGCCCAGAAGACGGGGGCCGGGTGTCTCGTCTCCTGCAGGGCCTCAGAGTGATTACGTTTCTGTTTAAAATTCATGGCGATCCGCTGAAAAGACAATAACTCAGTCAAATGGTGCACAGTACATTTCCTAAATTAGACATTATCACTGATTATATTCTAAACCATGAAGCAGAGAGCAAGAGGAACATCTGTAACATCTCAAATGATGTGCGGGCACCTCTTCCCACCTAAACGCTGGAAATGTGGGTTTTGAGAAAGTAAAATATACTCCGGATGAACGCTTAAAAAAAGAACATACTGGAGTTTAACTTATAGGCTCGTTGACAGAGTGACATACTGCAGTTAAATCACCTACAGTGCAGCCTGATATAGACGCTGGTTAGCCATTATTAGATGAGAGGCATAGCTCCGCAGGTCAAACAGCAAGGGACAGCTCAGAGCATGAAGCCAGCTGATTCAGGTCATAAATCAAAATGTAAAAAGTACTTTAGTACACGGTATTTAGATTTTGACTATTGGTTGAACTGAGAAGTCTACTCAAGGTTTCTAGTATTTTGCAGGCTTGTTTTTGCAGGTTATGTATATCTTAGTCATGTTGTTGTATGATGCACTCAGAAATGGAAAACAATCCATAAAGTTTGATCTTTCTCTCAGTCTGTCTCATATCAACAGCAGCCTGATTTGCTTTAGAAATAAATCATCAAGTCATTTTTTTATTTGGAGACACAAAATTGTAAGAAAATATACAATTTCAAACATTTTGTTGTTGTTGTTCATTTCTATGCACTTGGTCAATCCTCCTTTTGCATTAATTCCTGCATGAATCAAATTTGCAGTGAGGTGTAATGGAAGCCCAGGCTGTGTTGATAGCAGGTCGTCTGTATTGTTGGGTCTGGTGTCTCTCATCTTCCTTTTGACAATAACCCATAGATTCTCTATGGGGTTGAGGTCAGGACAGTTAGATGGACCAATCAGAGCTCAGTGCCACCATGGTCATTGAAGCAGCGTCCTGCTGGAAATTTGAATAATCCTCTCTATAAAGCTCGTCAGCAGAAGGAAGTGCTCTAAAATGTCCTGGTAGAGGCTGCGTTGTGGACCAACACCAGCAGATGACATCGACCCACATCATCACTGACTGTGGAAACTTCACACTGGACTTCATGCAACGTGGATTCGGAGCCTCTCCGCTCTTCCTGAGGAGTCTGGGATCCTGATTTTCAAATGACATGCAAAATGTGAAATGTCCATCTGAAAAGAGGACTTTGTACCACTGAGCAACAGTCCAGTGAGACGCTTCTGATGTCGTCTCTGGTTCAGGAGTGGATTGACATGAAGAACGTGACATGTAGCCCATGATTCATCTGCACTTAGTGGCTCTTGATGCTCTGCTCTGACTCCAGCCTCAGCCCACTCTTTGTGAAGCTCCCTCAAAATCCTGAATGGATTTTACTTGATGATGATGGTGCACTGCTTTCTTTTCTACTACACGTTTTCCCTTCTACTCAACATTCTAATAATATTCTTGGATTCAGAACTCTGTGAACAACCAGCCTCCTTAGAAAGGGCCTTTTGTGGCTTGAGTGTCTTCTGGAAATCTGTCAGTTCAGCAGTCTTCTATATGATTGTGTATCCCACTGACTCAGACTGAGAAACCATTTAAAGGATCGGGAAGCTTTTGTAAGTGTTCTGAGTTAATTATCTGTGCAGGGTGTGACACCACCAGTTTACAATATTTAACTTTTTCACAGTGTTCTAGTTGTCTGATGCACTGAATTGGGGGTTTTCTTTATTTGTAGCCACAATCATCAAAATAACAAGAAATAAAGGCTTGAAATGTTTCACTATGATGTGTGATTTAAATGAAAGATAAATTAATATGTGGTTAGTCATCTGTCACTGCTACGTTCCAAAACAAGAGTTGCAACCATCACTGAGATGAACAGATTGTGACTGGAGGAGCTGGTTTAAGGGACTATGACTGTCCAAGATATTAACAGAGTTTAGCCATGAATCCCTCCTTCACCTCACATCAGGACCTCCTAAGATCATGGTGTCATCAGCAAAGAAAGTGACTCAGATCCAAAATAACAGAAATGCAAATGTCTTTTCAGCTTCATAGGAGTTAGAAATCAGTTTTGGACTGTCCCAATTTATTTTTAAAAATTGTCCAAAGCAACGTAAAAGCTGCAGCTGTTTGTGAAGCAAACCTATCCCATACTCACCGTTTATTTTCATCAACACCTGATTTAACACAACATATCTGCTGCCGAACGCCATGGACGAATGGGTTTAACAGAGAAACAAACAGCCTGGTTTGATTCCTGCATGAGGAATGATAAAGTGCAAATAAATGCAATCACAAGACTGCACAAGACACACTGCCATGAGATTCTGAAGCTGATTTAGAGCATTTATAGAGTCACTTCAAGCTCCAGGATCAGCTGGTTCGTTAAACTTATTTGTCTGGACAGAATGCAGCTATTCATCAAATGATTTAGGACTTTATTGTTATATAATGTGATGTTTTATGATGAAGCTGCCAGATATGAGGCACCAATTATAAAGCAATGCATTCAAAAAGTCTGAAATCTCTTCACCCTGCTTTTATTTTGGTAGGCGACTTCTGTTTTGTCTGAGATTTAAAGCATCCATATTTATAAATGGGATGAAACTTGAAATATTTAGATTGAATTCAAAATCTTTATTTTTAACATCATCATTTGAATTTATGCTGATTTTTTTTATATCTTACTTATACAATCTATGTCCCATACCACTAATAGGTGGAGATATTACATTTTATAAACCCGTTTTCAGTGCAGATATTCCAGTAGGACCAGTATACCCGTCTATAACTGAACATACTGAGGCCAAACCCATCATCAGCTGGCGTTATTTGGTTGGTAACAAGGCCTGTTTCTGGGTGTGAGGGTGTGAAAGACGTTAACTCAAAGTGATGTGAGGAACTGATTATCAAGAACTGGGCTCTAGGTGACATGACAAAGGGCTGAGAGCTTGTAATCATGCAAAAACTGGGCCTGACAATCAAGTCGCATACAGAAATAAATCACAGTAATCACTTCAGACTGTACTTAATGTAATCGTACCTGAAATATAAAAAACACCACACATCACGGCAGCTTTTTGCTCAAGTTCAGAGGTTATTTCTGGTCTTATTTTGCTTATTTGGGTTGATTTCTTTTAGTTGTAAGTGTGAGAACATGCTTTATAAAGAGTATACTAATAAATAATCACACGCCATGAACATGCTGGGTTAAAAACACACTGATTTGGATTATTTTGGTAGCCTGCATGGCTCTGGGTCAAAATCTGGACCAAGACAGCCTTGAGCTGTTTTAACAGCAGGGTTGGGTTATCAGCTTGACCCAGCACACTGGGCAAGGACTCACAAAGGCTTTAAATCACCACTGGTAAACTACAGTATACTGAGGAGGTGAATGTGGGTACGTTGCAATCAAATGGAAATTTTACAGGTTTACTGGTGAAATTTAAACACATGTAAAACAATGAAAATGTGGCAAATATTTTTTGCTAATAAATCACAAATGTATGACAAACCTGACCCAGTATTTAGTTTATAATTAAACGCCTTATTATAATCAGAAATGAAATTACAAATTATTGCAGATCGGGAGCATTAAACAAAAAATTTGACGCACAATTTGCACACATTCATAGTTTAAGGTTTTGCACGAGGCTCTGCGTGACTGCGTTTATGTGATCGTCCATCTCCTGCGGGTCTACGTCCGGATCACCGATGTGGAGAGGAGCGCGTCCCCGGGAATCACGCTCGGCTCCCCCGCGACGAGGAGAGGCGCGCGCCGCACCGCCAAGGACCAGAACCCATCACTGCTTCCCACAAAGCCACAATCAATAATGATAATATTAATAATAATAATTTTAAAAAAAACACCCACGACTCTCACCTATCAGAGGCTTAGGAGCTGTATTCCCCATTATATCCAGAAATTCCTGGCACAGGCTGACAAATCGATCGCAGTATTCCTTTGTCCATCCATGAATCCTCGGTTCTCTGATCAGCTCCTGCTCCTGATCCAGCTTGTGATGTTTCCTCCCAGCTGAAGGCTCTTAATGTCAACCCCCCCCCCC
>SSNR01000022.1:3852911-3905321 GCA_006937965.1 Callopanchax toddi | reverse complement strand
CAGGCACACACCTCCAACAGCCCCCCCCCTCCCCTCAGCTAAAGCACCCCGACTTTAAAGACACAGTATAGCATAAACACCCCCCTCCTTTTAAAACAGACCCCTCATTATTAACTCAGCTGCTAATTTACTCAATAATCAGTGTTATTTTAAGAGACGAAGAGCTTCTTTTATTTTTTAGAGCTTTGATTGAAGATGCTGAACTTTGAAATCTACTATATCTCTAAATTAATCAGGCTGCTGCGTACAAACAGATAAGGACTTCACGTGTTTGATTAAAATCAGAGCACCATATGAGGAAATCCCCCTCTTTTTTTATTCTTTTCCTCCACCCTCCCACAGCCTTGACTGCTGGGGCTTCTCTCAAGCTGTTTCCTGTCTTCTGGGCCACACTGTTCTCCCAGGAGCCGCGCATGGCCTGCAGGGTTTGAAGGAATGGGAGCAAATCACTGAAACATGCCATGGTAATCTCCCACAGAAAGCCCGAGGTGCCACTGCAACTGTGTGCCAATCAAGCTTTGCTCTCAGAGAAATTAAAATGTATAAATATGCTAATATGTGCAAATTGTTCCCTCTCTTTCGATGCTGGGAAGAAAGAGCGGAGCTAGCAGGTTGAGATGAGAAGAAGGTGGTTTGATAGGTGGCATGAGGGCGAGCAGGTCCAGGCAGCGACGGTGTTCGGTTGAGGGCAGATAGAAACCAAATATAACTCTGAGACAAAAGCATTTGTTTCTGCCCCCTCAATGCTGTTTGTGTTAGCAGGATATGCTGGCTTCTCGTGTGAGTCTTGGGTGAATGGTGTTTGGGGTGAAGCAATGCAGAAGTGAAAATCCCACCCCCACGCCCTCGCCTTATAGCCTCAGAAAGAAAGAGCTGCAACGGTGAGGGAATTAACGCAGGAAGTGAATATGAGGTTGTGATGATGTCGCCAATCAAGCCTTCCCTGTAAACACAGAGCTGCTTCCCCTGACGCTTGCTGTTCTGAGTGAGTGCAGACTGCAAGGTGCTGCTGGGGGAGCAGGTTCTGGTTCGACACTAAATACACGCACCGTCAGTTTCAGCGTGATCATTGGAGACGTTGCTGGGTGTCTGCAGAAATGTTCAACACTGTAGATGTGGATTTTAAATGACATTTTGGGATCAGATCACATTTCATTAATAATAAATAAAAGGCCTAGCGTTCCTTGAAGGAATGCACATCACCCGCCTTCTTTCAGGTTCAAACTGGGATCTCAAATGATGGAGATTTAACTCTTTTTGGGAAATCTTGAAAATGTGTCGTGGGCGACTCTTACACCAAATTTTAGCTCGGTATCTCTAAAACTGACTGCCATTTTTGTGTTGTCTGAGATGAGCTCAAATGAGCTCATTTAGCCATTTAGAATGGGGTTGACTACAACAGTAAAATCAGTTCAAGATGAACATCCGTCTGTTTGTCTCTTTCCTGTCCTCCCAGTTAGCTGAAGCAGCATTCTGAGCCCGGTTCTGCTAGAGCAGTGGTTCTCAAACAGTTTGGCTTCTGACCCACAAAACAACAGGGGTAGAGACTCTTGACGCCAACCATCACTGGCAAACTGATACAAACACTGTAATAAACTAATTAGACAAGGACATAATGACAACACATACATCTACGATGACTATTATACCATGTTTACTCGACTGTTTGGTAAATAGGGCATATATATGGTATCAGCAAGGATTTAACATTCACTTTCAGTTCTGGAGAACATCCCAGGACCCCCATTTGTTTTTTCAGGACCCACAGTGGGGTCCCGACCCTAACATTGAGAACCACTGTGAGGTATCTTCCTGTTAATCCTTCCCACTGTCGCCCTCATACTATGCTTGCTCAGAATAACGGATGACATCAAATTGATGCTTCAATTCAAAAAGCTGGTCCCTTTATAATGGGTCAATTTGACTAATTGACATTTTATAATGAATCTAATTATTTTTACATCTGAATTACATACAATCAGTTGTCCTGAATCTGGACCTGAGCTGTAGCTTTGTTTAGAGCTTTGAGTTGCCTTGTGTTGTGAACTGGTGTTTTTAAATAAACTGAAATGAATTAAAGCAGCACTCTGGAGGATTTCATCAAGAGAGCAGTTTTTGAATCTAGCGTCCAAAGGCTCCTCCTCAAAACATCTAGACACACGCGTCCGGTCGCGTGTGTGCGCGTGCACATGGTGCATATACTTCGGACATAAAGTGTACAGCTCAATGTGTAGGGTTTAATCACTCACAGTTCACAATCTTATTCCAACAACACTACGAGGGTCTGATGAGCCCTCTCTGTCCCTGCTGCTTCTGATATTAGCTCTGTTAGCAGAGAGCTGCTGCTGGACTCTGAAGCTGAACTTGACTCGGCCCTGGATGAACTTTCTGACCAAAATAAACGCATAATCCTGTCAAGCCTTGCCATTCTGTGAGGTGAAAGGTTTAAAAATAAAAATAAATCCATCTTTAGCTGGAGAATGGGTAGGTTTTTAGTAGAAATGAGCCGTGAGGCTGAGATGCAAACAGAGAAACACACGGAGCGTCCTGTACGGCAGCGCCCCCTACTGGTACAGGTTTGGTCGATGCGCGTGCATGTTGAGAGAATGCAGAAATTTGAATTTCATTGGCTGAAAAATGTCGGCGGCAAGAAATAATGCAAAGGGGTCTCTAGGAGGAAGGAGGGTCTTCATCAGAATGACAGATGTTGTGGAACTCAACCCATAGATCATAGTTTAGACCTGAAATATCATTTAAAACATTTAGAAAACTTTGATACAGAGAAAAATGCTCCAGAGAGCCGCTTTAAATTGACTAAATTATCATAAGAAACGCGACTTTGTGAGACTTCAGGGCACCGGACCGGAGACTCTGAAGTTGCAAGTGGACACAAGCAGCAGACGAGGCTGAGTGACTTTTCATTAACCCTGTAAAGAGTCATTAGCACATACGGGTGCAGAAATAGCGCTGCATCCCCACCAATAACACGTGCAGCCCAGCAGACCAGGTGCTGTGCCCAGACGGACCTGTGTCCAGGGTAAGGAGGCGTAGCCTACGTGTCTGGATCGAGCCACTTAAGCTGATGGCACCTACTCTGGGTTTGGATGTGGACCGGGCTGTACTGGCAATCATGCATTTTCACAGTGATGGTAACGTTGAGCCGGTCCAGACCGGGACCAGCGTTACAGGACGGATATTTAATCTGTACTTCCTTTCTGCAAGCTCCCATCATGGTCCCCACTCAAATCTACGAAATTGGATCTACCTCTTTAACAGGATTAGCAAGTTTCTCCAAAACCCTCTATATTAAACACTATGTATTCTGCCCTCTAGTGGAGAATCAAAGCATTGCCAGTGGCAAGTGCCAGTTTTAATTTCTTTATTACAGATGGATTTTTAATACATTACCACAATAAAATACAACTGATAATGATGTGATTGCTATAATAACATAAACCAGCAAACAGTTTTTTTTATTTAAGTTTTCAGATTTTAATTAAGGGTTAAATCTGTGTGATTTACAGAATAATACTCACTGCCCTTATTGCTAGAACTGCATCATAACATACTACACAACATGTGTTTATGGCAGCAGTACTTTTTACAGTTGAGTATTATGTTATTTTCTGTTAATCACTATGAAAGAATCATCGGTTTTTAGTTTTAACAACAGATGTAATGAAATGTGTGGTGTTTTTCCCAGTGGTAATGGATGTTCTCCGGTTCCCGTAAGAGTCTCTAAAATACTTTAAAAGGTCTCACTTCAAAGAAACATTATTATCCAGAATAAGACATGGAAAAAGGCACAGAGTCAGTGGAACTACTGTGAATAAGGAGACTGGGTGTTCGGTAGTGGTCAGAGATCCAGTGGGAGCGACTGGGATTAGGAAAACAGACATGGAGTTCTGGTAGTTTAGACCAAATCGGGATTGAGAAATCTTAAATTTCCTGTTTAAAACAAACTGAACTGAATTTCTGTTTTCCCACAGCAATAATGAGACTTGAACGCAACCATTTTAAACAACTTTTAACCAAAAAAAAAAAAAAGTCATCCAAACGTCCATATTTAAATCAGTGCAAACAGTGAGTGTGTTCTCCATCCTGACCCATAATGCATCGTTCCTCTTCAGGGTATCGAGCATCTGTAGTGCAGGAAGCCCCGCCCCTGCAGAGACTCAAGTTATTTCCAGAAAAGGAGGGCAGACATGCCTCGGTTGCTGAAGGAAAGTTGGCCCACAGCGGTGCGACTGCTGCCACGCAGCGCAGCGCTCTGACTGATCCTTGGACAGCAAAGTGTTGCATTTGCAGTATTTTAATTCTCTTTAAAGATTCAGAGGCATAAATGTTGAGCAGATGGCTGCATGTGGAAGCGGTGGTCTCAGTATCAGGGGAGGGCCTCGATCCAAACCTCAGCCACTGATCTAATGGTTGGAGTGAGTCACCTTCAACGTGAACATCTCCACCAAACACACGCCGCCTGCACAATGAGCCACATTCATACTACAGGGCTTTTTCTGGTTACCTCGTCTCGATCGTGAGCTGTTTTCTGCTGCGGCGCGTCAACATCTGCTCTCAATATGCGCTCCCGTCTTTTCATTAGCTCCACTCTTATTGGAGTCAAGCACCTGCTTTTCAAAAACACAGTGCAAGTTCAACCGCTGCCAAAAGCGTCGTATCAATGAAACAATCTCCCACGTAGCTGATGAACCACACTCGGATAGAGCAAAACAAAACAAAAGCTTCATAACAATCAAAGCACGGCAGCTTTTGAGTTTAATTGGACGCGTTTTAAGAGGAGCTGTTGCCATGTGCTCGGTGCCCTCACAGACTGTTCTAATTTGCAAAATCCTCAGATCCTATAAATCACTGTGGTTTTCTCGTGTAGACAGAATGGATGCATGCTTGTTTTATCTTCTGCTATTTCAGATTTCAGTCCATTCAAAACACAACTCGGGTGGTGAATCCCTGGTGGAGTGGTGTGAGCACTGAGCAGTCAACAGAGGATGTCTCAGTTTTGTTTAGAATGAAGTATCTATGGAGGTGTGCACTCTGTTTATTAAATTGTACTGTTTTCAGAAGGCCGTAATACACTTTGGACTGTCTGTCACTAGCTCATCAGTCCTGTTGTACTTTAACTCAGTCTCTATTTTTGTGTGCATTATGACTAAATCATAATGTGTATGGTATACTGTGTTCATTCTCATGTTATCCTTTTTTTAATCATGCAAAAAACTAATGATATAGCAAACTGTGGGTCACGTCAGTGCAGTGACAGAAGTTTTTAAGTGGGTATTTGTTGTAATCAGTCAGCAGCAACAACAAAACAATCATCAGCTTTAGCTTTAATTTGAATGAAATCCAGTTTTATACAGTACAGTGTGGCACCAGCTGACTAAAACATAAACAGGTCCAATTTAATCCTATTAGAATAAAAACAACCAGAACCAGAACCAGAACCAGGCTCAGGACGGGCGGCCATCTGCCTCGACCCACAGGGGGTGGACAGGTCTTTATTAACGTTCCCATTCATTTTAATCTATTTGCCTTGCAGTCTGAGAGCCTTTAATGTCAGAGGACTGAAGCTATAAAACCCAGCTCCTTCTACCAACCAGCTGAAGGAATTCTACCTGCTGGCACGTTACTTCCTCTAGTGATTATAGTGGGCTAAAGAAACATTATCAATGTTTAGTTAGGATCCGGGGTTTATTATCAGAAACGTCTGTTCACCAGTCAACAAAATGTGTGGAGTTGTTAGTTGTACAGCATGTTTCTGTCTGAAGATGTAAATGTTAATTAAAGATTATAATAATAACAACAAGACAGGTAGATCCTCATCCATCCATCCATCCATCCATTTTCTGTAGCCGCTTATTCCTCCACAGAGGGTCGCGGGGCAGCTGGTGCCTATCTCCAGCGGTCAAGGGGCGAGAGGCGGGGGACACCCTGGGTGGGTCGCCAGTCCATCGCAGGGCCACACAGAGACGAACGAGACAAACAACCACACACCCACTCACACCTAAGGACAATTTACCAGCCCAATTAGCCTGACAGTCATGTCTTTGGACTGTGGGAGGAAACCGGAGTACCCGGAGGAAACCCACGCACGCACGGGGAGAACATGCAAACTCCACGCAGAGAGGCCGCAGAGCCGGGACGCGAACCCACGACCTCCTTGCTGCGAGGCAACAGTGCTAACCAACTGCGCCACCATGCAGCTGTAGATCCTCATATTAAATGATTTCAAACTGTGAAAATGAAAATGAAATGCTGCTTTAAATCCATCTAATGTATCAAATTAAGGAATTTATCACTTCATTACAAAGAATTAAAGGTTTGATTTAGTGTAAAATGGCACGGCTCCATTCTGATGTTGTTCTAGGCCTCTCTGTCAGTGGGAGTGGAGCTAAAAATGTCTCTTCAATGCATTTGACCAGATGCACGGACAGTGCTCTTCCTCCATCTGTTCCATTGTCTCAGTGTTCTCTGGGATGAGGAGCGGATGCTTCGCCGAAGGAGATGCAGGAAATAGTCTGAGCCCAGAACAACACGGACAACTTCTAACCTTTTTTTGTGTGTGTGCTGGCTTAGGATTAAACTGTAACTTTTACATGGCTCTTTTGTGATCTTAATAACTGAGGTTGGGAAGAAAAGTGGGAAAAATTTGAGTTCGGACTGATCTCCAGTTTCAGGTAAAGTAAGAATTACTTGTGTATTTGTCATGGTAAATTCATATTTCAGCATTTTAAACTGTGTTTCTGTGCAAATCTCGTTCATTGTAGATAGTGTCGTGAACGGCCTCAGGTTGGAGAAATAAGAGCGTACGTCCTCCTGGACTGGTGAGCTGACAGCTAGTCTGAGTGCAGTGGTCACTGGGGTTTTCATTCATCTTAAAACATTGAAACACATTTTGCTGCTGCTATTTTTATGCTTATAAAACATATTCAAGCAAATTACTTTATAAAGTGAAAGTTTTTAACCCCTTAAGAACTAGTGCAGCTAATCAGCATCAAACCGCTAAAAATGATCAGATGGAGTATTAGTATTAGTACTTTCATTAAAACCTGTCATACATGTCTACTGCCCTCTAGTGGAGGATCTACAGGTTGGAAAAAATCAATATTATTTATTTATTACTATTGTTATATAATTACATATTGTAAAACGATGATCATCATGTTTTTAATATTATTAATAATAACTCATAATTCAGGCAGGTAAATGATGAGATTGGAGCTGTTTTAAGACGGCAGCAGTACACTTTGACCTTCTTGTCTTCAAACGTTACGAATGAAGGAGTCATTTTCACCATCTCTTCTACTAAACATAACTTCTATAAAGTCACAAGTGACTCTTGAAATTAGGAGTTTATATTCTAATGTGACTTTTTTCTTTAATTTTTTAATCATTTGGCTAAAAGGAATAAACTAAAGGATTCAACTTGACTCGAATGCAGAGCTAAATCTCCATTTTGGTAGAAAATGAGCAAAATAAGACACACAGTTAAAGGTAATAAAGCAATAAAGTTAAAAGTTATAAATTATAAAACATAATAAAGCTGTTGTTGGCTGTTTTATGACTTCAATAAATAACCAACGGCATAGAGCTCAAAGGTATTTAATAGAATAGTTTCTTTATTTCTGTTTTTCTCTTTGCTGTAATAATAGCTTACTGTGTGATTCTGCTAGGTCACATTTTAGTGGCTTGAAAGGGGAAAAACAGCACTTTGACTGTCAGAAAGTTGCATAAAGAGCTAACACACTCGTATTCTTAAACGTATTTTGGTGAAAACTTGAGCTGCTTGTTGCTGATTCTGGTCCTCAAAAATATTCATGCCTCCTGCTCGTATTATTATTCTGCTGTGGAAATGTGCAAAATTAATATCAAGCATTCAATTTATAAGTTAAAGTGACATACATGTTTATTAAATCACTTATGATGCAGCACAAAAGCTTAAAAAGGAGGAGTATAATGTTAAATGAAGGAGAAGAATCTGAGAAAGTTTACTGTGTGTGTGTGTTTTTATGGGATAATGTCATAAAGGCAGAATAGATGTGATTGACCCACAGCTCTTCGCTTGTTAAAAAGTCTCGTGCCGTATTAATCCTGTGCGGTGAGCTGCAGGAAAGCAGTGAATATTTTGCGGTGCATATTAAATAACAAACCTCGTAGTTAAGAAAAACCCAATTAAGCCCGTTAGCATCGTTAGAATTTATGGTGCTGCTCAAAAGAAAATTACTTCCCAAGCAGTTTAAGGCTCATCAGAATTTGCCTTCAGGCTCCTAAATTGTAACCTCCAAATTACTTGTTAGTCAAATATTCAGCAGAAAAGAATCCAGAATCTCATTAGAGGAGCTGCTGGTTTGGAGTAAACGCTGAATAGAGCGGGTTTAGGTCTTTATCCATTTGAGTTTTCTCCTTAATTTCTTTATGTTACCTCTTTCTTGTGTCGATCACTTTTTATAATTTGTACTAACCTGTAGGGTTACTAAAGCCACTTGGCTGTGATGAAGTGTTTCCCTCTTACTCTTTATGCATCTTTTTCTTTTATAGGTGTGTCAGATCAACAAAGTTCAACTTGATTCTAAGCACACACAAAAAAAGTCATTCTTAAATCCTGAATTAACTGTGATTAACCACATTATTTGGAGAATCCACCAGCCACACCCACCTAGTTACTACCAGACCTGTAGATTTAAGAAATCATTTCAACAAAAACATGAAGCATGCTAAAAGATCTCAAAAAGCAGCACAGCATGCCCCGTTCTAAAGAATAAAATAACCCAGAACAACAACTAAATGCATTTTTTGGTTAAAAAATATAAAATAATTGTGAAACATTTAACTGTGCTGCAAACTTAGAAATTTTCACAGCTTTCTATACAGTGTCTGCAATAACTTTAGATGCTTAGAGGTAACAAAATGTTGATGACTGCAAAGGGCCTCTTGACACAGTGAGGTCACACGGGTCATGACACAAAATGCCTTTACTATTATTACCCAGTGCAATGCCTTTGTAAGCTCAAAGAGACATCCAAGCCTACTTTCATGGTTGGGCAGCATCTCTGCTGCGGTGTCAAAGTTTCCAGAAGATGAAAGAAGCTCTGTGTTGTGTGCTCATTTGGTTCCTCTGTTCTGAAGGACATATAGGGAAAGCAGAGAGGTCCTGGAAGCGCGTTACATCATAGCTTACTTCCTTCCAGGGCTCCTTTCTTTCCATGACTTTGCAGTAAGTAATCAGTGACGTTAAGCCTCTTTCCTGTAACTTTATTTTAGGAGTGAAACATGTTGCTCATCTTCCAATTTCCTGCAGAATTCCTGCAGACTTTTTTTGTTTTTAGAACTTAAACTGAATACAACCAACGTAACCACAGCTCGCCTCCTGAAAACAGATCACCAGATTAAAAATGTATGATCAAACTAAACCAGACGCTGCCTCTCGGAGCAGCTCCTGTCCTCCACCAGACTGTGGATGGTGAAGGACGAACACTCTGGAGGAGGACATAAGTCAAGTCTCTTCTTCCAGAGCTCTGGGTGGATGAGTCACTCGTGTCAGCTAACATAAAAAACACTCAAGCCACTGGCAGCTCTGCCATCCAGTAATAACGCGCCGTTCTTTTTCATGTCAAGGGCGATTTGAAGGCCCGCAGCTCTTCCAGCTCATGCATTAATAAAACGTGGTCAGCTCGCTGCGTGAACAGGGGAGCTTCATTTAGTGAATGTGGTGTCACTCACATGTTCACTATCAAGCAGCTCATCTGTCGTTTGAGCTTTCTGCTTCTTCCAAGTCTCATATTATTACACCTTAATCTCAACGCATTTGTCCTAAAATAAAGCAGCAACGTGTAATATAAGATGTATTCTTTGTTTTTGTGCCATAGCAAGCTCCCAGCCTGGCTGCTGACTTCTAGGTGGGCGGGTGACAGTAATAAGAGAGCAGGACCTGTTAGACCAGGTCTCCAGGGAAACAGCTGCCATCCGCCCCCTGGTTCCCATGGAGCAGCTTGAAGCTGGAGCATAGATTGTCTTTTCTGCTCTGTTCTGGACAGGTGCCCTTCACAGAGAACATTCAAGCCATCTCCTTTATTACTGCAGCATCATACATCATGTCACTCATAAGGGACCAGAGTCTGTAGTAGATCTGAGAGAGGATCTGTCAAAAATAATCAGGTCAGCTCCCAGAAACAGGCATGTGTTTTTGATTTTATAGTTATCTTCATCACTGTCTCCTTCCAAAAAAAAAAGGGGGAATTGCCACGTTTCCTTCTCATTTCCAACAGTTCCCTAAATACACATCATCATCACCCATCGCTGAAACCACTGAACAGATTTTAATGAAATTCTCAGAAAGTCTTCAGAGGAGGTTCATCTACTACTGGTTTCCTTTTAGAGCCGGTCCAGTTCAAGATGGCCACCACAGCCTATCCTAACCAACACAAAAAGTCCCAAGCTCAGTCAGTTTCTCATACCTTGATCCTACATTTGGTGCGGTTATAGCTGAGAATCATCCCCAACACATACATCAAGCGCTGTGGGTAAAAGTCTCCTCTAACAGTCCAGAAATATCCCGGACGAGCCCCCATTTATGTTACGACCCGGCTCGTTGGACCACAACATAAAGTGGAGACTGAATACAATGTTGGGAGTTTTAAGCATTTTTTAAAATTAAAATGGAGCCATGTCTCTTAAAAACCCCACCTGGTACCATACTGGTGGCAGCCCCAGTGGGCCTCCTCTCCCAGCAGGCTTTATGTCTGCTCTCACAGGTGCAGCCCATCCAGCAATCAGTGCCACGCAGATTGCTGCACCACCACAATCCGGCCAGGGAATTTGCAGAGGCTGTCAATGGAGTCGACCCTGTTCATAAGTTGGTAAATACATCCCATCAGCCATAAAACTCTCAGACAGTAATCATACCTGATTGCCTGGTTTCACTGAATTTATTCAACAGCTAAATCATTCTGTACAGACGTGATTTATGCAAAGTAAACTTGAATAAAAATTAATAGAGAAAAAGAATAACCAACTCACAGCTTGTGTTTTAGGGTGTTTTTGTGACAAAGTCATGAATTTTTGACTTTGTGTTTCTGTTGTTCTATTAATCCCACTCCACGGATCAGAAATGCCACCACTATAAACTAGTGGCACACTTTGGAATGTGTCGGGTCGGACTCTAGCTGTGATCTCACCGCTCAGACCGGCTGCATATCAGGCATCAAAGACTAGAGCCGCGGAGGAACTCTGTCTGTAAGCTGAGCTCAGGACCGTCTGACATGCTAAGGAGGACAGCGTGCAGCTAATATGTTCAAACAGATAAACATGTACTGAAACAGGCTGGAAATAAACCCCCCAAATATCCCAGAAATCTGGGATACTCGGTTCGCCTTTTACACCTCTGAGTGCTTCCGTCCATCTGCGCCTCTCTTCCTGCTCTGTCCACTTCAGTCATCATCCAGGCCTTTACCCCTGTCTCCTTCTAACATGTCTCTTGTTTTTCTTTAGCGCTAATCTCTGCCTCCCTCTCATTCCTCTTCCTCTCTCTTTCTCTCCACAGTTCTCTTGTCATGACATTGGCTCGTGACACATGTGGGAAACTTCTGCAGGGCCCCCTACATCAGACAGGACACTGATATACTGAGAGTGCTGGCTGATGGGCCTATTTTAGGAACTCGTAAATATGAGAACTTCCCTTCCTATAGTACAGCTAATATCCCCGAGGATTATCAGCAACAAGAAGCAATATACAGTAGCTGTTATTGCTTCTAGAGCAGCTTCCTCTTCTCATATTGACAATGACACAGGGCTGCATATTGTTCTTAAACATTAAAGGACCCTTTTTACTATTCTGTTTGTGGTTCAGTCACAATTTTTATCTGTTTTCACATGCCACAGCTTTGAAACAAACGTGCAAATTATACATCAAAACATGAGATTCGATTGGGAACATTCTGCTATGACTTTTGGAGACAGTATGCTGTAGGATGCATGATCAAATTTTCAAAGAACAGCAAACTGTTTCCCCGTATGGGATTGTGGTGAGAAAACGGCCCTCTTTCCAGCTTGATCAGTCAGTCAGACTTCACAGCAGAAACAACATTCTTATTAAACAGATTTTATACAATCAGCTTAAGTTTTATGACTTTTTCCCACTGAATGTTCAACTGATGGTTGATGATGTCACTCGAACTTTTGAGCGGACCAAAATGTTCCAGTCGCTTGCAAACAAACTCTTCTTTTCCCTGAACTTTTCCCTACATATACAAATAATGCATCAAAACATTATTATTATTATTATTATTATTATTTTGCATTACGATGTATTGATTACAGAAAAATAAGTTACCAACAAGACAAATAATCAGCGCTTTACCCATCAGTGCCAAAATGTGTCTTTTTGGGGGTTTTTCGTCTCACTCGTGAGCACTAAAGCTGTGAAATACGAATTTAAATGTTTAATTTATTCTCTAGAGAAACAATGAAGGTCCATACAAAAAATCTGAACAAAATGAATCAAGCTGAGAACATCCATGATCAGAAAGCAGCAGCTTGAGCGATTACACTGAGTAAACATGACCTCATGATGCTGCTGCCTCCATATCAGGGGTTTATATTAGGATGAGGAATGTTTAAATGAAGATAATGCTTTCATTCTTTTGTTGTGGTTACATTTTGTGTATGATTTCATACAGAAAGAAGAAAATAAAAGATTCAGCTTAAATTGGCAGCTATAGCTCAATAAATGTGTCCTTTTATTAAGAGGTTTCTGAGGAACTGAGCCCTCTAGTGGTCATTATTCAGTCTGTGAAGGCAGTGTGTTACCAGGGCGCCCCCTAGTGACAAACTATGAAACTAATGATTTTCATTCTTTCATTTTTTAACTCCTGGTTAGTTTGTGTAAAGTGATATAATTTAAGCTTCATTTACATGTACTAATTTTGAGGAATAATTTGCATCTCATCACATTAAATATGTTAGATTTGATCTCAAACAGGCTAAATCTGCTTTTGTTTCAACCTGCATGAATTCTTGTAAAAAAGAAAAAGTCATGAAAATATTTACAGTTTTAATAAAGTCTATTAAATTAACTCCAGAACTTTTTGTGCTGATGTTTGAACAGGAGTGAGTCACTAATGGACCCACACAGAGGGATACATCAGAAAGAGAACCTGGTATTAACTTCTAAAACCTTTAAAAAGGACTTCCTCATTTTCTTATTCTCATCATCCCACAGGGGTCTGGGAAAGTTCTGACATGGCTACAGGGCTGGAGCAACCACTGAGAGACAGGCATTTCCTCTTTGACTAAAAACAGAAATAACAAAGTTGGAGGAGGGGTGGGGGGGTGTATCACATCCTACATAAACAAAAAAGTTGCAAACATGTTTTTTTTTTTTTACTTAAATTCTCCCAATTAACTAAAATAAGATACGTATCTGACTTTAATTTGGAGTATATTTTTAAAATCTGCATATAGGAAAGAAAAAAGATCTGGATTTACAAGTAGTGAGATCAAACATGTCAGACAGGAAGGACAAATCACTGATCTTACCTTCTGTGCTGCCTTTTAGTTTCTTTTCTGTGCAGGAAAGAGGCAAACTGGCTAAACTCGATGACAAATCAAACTTTGAGGACCGATTACCTCCCATGATGCTTTTTGTTTAAAAGTAAAGAAACGTTCTCAGTCTCGTCCCTGTCCTTTGGCTGTATCGACATCTGTTGTTCTGAAACTGTTACTTGTTTCATTTAATCCCGCCTGAAATTTGAAAGTATGTAAACAGAAGCACGTGGCTGCAGTTATCTGCTCGGGTTGTCCAATAGAGTCCACTCCAGGGGGACAAACGTTGGCGCGAGTTAGAGTGTAGTAGTTAATCAACAACAAGGACTGTTGAGTTGTTATATTTCAGATGAGCAGGAGTCCACCTGCTCCTGTAATGTGGTTTAGACCTTCAGAGGAGGAAGCTCTGGTGTTTGGAGAGGAAAATCACCTTCATGGTACTTTCAGGATGGTCCAGGAACAAGAAAAGATTAAATAAAGAGTTTTAACCTAATTTAGGCAATTATTAACTCTCTACATTATCCTTTAACTTTTTATGCAATGCAGAAATATTTCTCTATTCTGGATAAATATTAGCTTGTATGTGTTTGTAGGACACTGCTATGTTAGAATGAGGGGGGAAAAAAAGACAAATCTAACAAGTGTGTCAGCTTTGTGTTGCTAAAAGCTGACAGCTGATGTCCCTGAATGCTTTACAGCTGTTGTTGTTTTTAGATTAAACCAGTGGTGTCATGACCAAAGTCACGTTAAAAAAAAAAAGTAGACAAAAACTTTTTTTTTTTCATTTAGAAAATGCTAAAATAATTTTATTGTGGCTTTTTTTAAATTAAATATGCAATATTCTAATGAAAGGTATTATGATTGTTGTTAGATCTGTAAATCTCCTAAACATCAACAGAGTCTCATCTGTTAGCTTTATTTAAAACAAATATTCAGTTCCCTGGTTTTGGTGTTTCCTGCTGTTATTGTTAACAACAAAAACAGGATATGGTTCGCTCGTTACTCAGTGGTGATTATTGTGTTTGGTCGTGCCTTATGCACGGTGCACTTTCTGGTAAGAGTCAGAGAGGGTTTGTGTTTTCATCATGAAATTAAAATTTAAAAATGTGGTTCAGACAATTCCTTCTATTGTACTTAGCCTGTTTTGAGAAGATTGTTGCTTTTCTTTATCTTTTAGGCTTTACATTAGTAAATGGGATCTTGTTCTCAGAACTGTCACACACACACACACACACACACACACACACACACACACACACACACACACACACACATGCATATACAGTATAGTGGCTCTGCTCGAGCAAGCAGCTGCAGATCTGATATTAAGACACATTAAAATAGAAAATCTTATAACACGTTTAGTATTTTCGGTTTTTAAAGTTAAACTCTTTACTACTTTTCAACTTTTTACAACAGGTGAGTTGAATATTAAGTTTGATATCCTTCAGAGTGCCAACTCCAGTTACTCATTACCAGTATACCACTGGTCAAAAGTACGACTCAAGTTTGATCAGCTGTAATTGTCATAATGTCCCTGCTTACTTTAGCCCTTTCCATCAAATGGACTCGTTGAAGTAAAGCTTAAAGATGATCCAGGTCATGTCTCCTGCTCAGACTCATGTCTGGTTCTGATTGTTGGATGGTGGTTTCTGTGAGGTCACACTCATCGTCTCACATCTCCTCTGGGCCAGAAGCACGGTTTGGGAACTGGATGATGTTTCTTACACGTCAACCTTTAATGCTCGTACTGGTTTTGCCTCCCAGGCAGCAGGAAAATCCTCCAGTAGATGGCGCTCATGCATAACGAACACGGAGGAAGACAATACATGAAGTTGGAGATGATTCTCCCACCAAGCAGAACAGGATGAAGAAACTCTCTTGGTTTCAACTTGGAAAAAAAACCTAACACCTCTCATGACACGTGGGAGTCCTGATTAAGATGACTTTTTCTCTTCGGTTGATCACTTTTAACACATTTATGTCTCGTTGAAGGCGTTGCCATTGCTCAAAAAGAAATGAGGCAACCACTGATCACTGGTCATAAATAAAGGAGTGAAAAACAAACAACACGTGAGCTTAAGGCTTCACAAAGGTGTGGAGCTTTTACCGTTTTGAATATTTGATCGTTTTGCGTAATAGCTGTCACCCGGAGCAGAAAATCCAGTTAATGAATGGTTGTGTGATGATTCAGCATCATGTGACCTTCAGTGATTCAGTGGTGGATCATCAGTGAATAAACTGAAGTAAAAACTGGTGTCATCACGTTAAACTTTATAAAAGTCATAGAGCAAACATTTTCCAATACGCTTTGTGGAATGTGGGATTGAGTGATTGGAAATTATTCCGAAATGTGTCATTACAAACACACATTTTTATCATATTTTCACCAAAAACCTCATTCTGATAAATTTGCAAACGTTGTAGCATAAAAGAATCCTTAAAACTAGATTGTGTAATGAGTACATTTGACCGTTTTTGATCTAATTTAGGACAAATCCCCAAAGCAAAGCCCCAAGTAAAACACGGTCATCATATTTTATTCATGAGGAATCCAGAGCAGCCAGTAGGTCAGCCTCTGTCAGAGTTTCAGATCAGAGGACCCTGTGCTTTGGCCCCGAGCTTTTCTCCAACATGATTTATGGTTTAAACTTCACTGCACTGAACAGGGAACCAGAGATAACTTCACTCACATTATCTGGTGTTGATATAAGCTTAAGCTAACTTTGTCAGAGCTTAGGTCATTCTTAGTTTTCTGTTTCATTAGCGAAGCATAAATTGCTGTATTTTTTTCTGCCACATGTTTAGCTGCTCCTGTAGAGGTTAATGAGATAAAACAGCCCCCCTCATATAGATTTATTCTTGTTTATTGACACTCTTAATTGTGTTTGACAAAGATCATTAAACGCAGTTTCAAAAGGTGATTTCATTTATTTAAAAAGCTGTACAAACCAGCCTGATCCTGAGGGTTTCTCACGTCACTGTGGAGGAATTTTGTCCCACTCTTCTTCACAGAAATGTTTTAACTCACATTGAAGGGTTGTCCTATATGAACGGCTTGTTTAAGGTCAAAGGTCAGACATTCGCCTTCAGGATTTTGTGGAATTCATGGTTCTATCAGTTACAGCAGGTCATCCAGGTCCTGAAGACCATCACACCACCATGTCTGCCTGTTGGGATGATGATGTTTTTATCCAGAAAGTTCAGCGTTTGTCTCGTCAGTTGACAGAATACTTCATCAAAAGTCTTATCAAGATATTTTAGGTAAATGTGAGGTGGTTCATGTGTCTTTCTGGTCATGAGGGCCTTGGAATAGGCCTTGGCCTTGCTCCACCCCAACGTCTTTCTTATTGCTGAATCATGACCTCTGACCTTAACTTTTACCTGCAGTTGTTCTGGGTTCTATCGTTCTTGCACGTCTTTAAAACAGGGCATGCTGTGTTGCTTTTTGAGATCTTTTAGTCTCCTTCATGTTGTCAGACAGGTTCTATTGAAGTCATTTCGGATGTTCTTAGTGAAACTGAACTCAGATTTCCTAATAATTCATTTAATTACAGTTGTTTTAACAAAGGTGGCAAATTGGTTTGGAAAGCTTGTTTCCTTTAATAAATAAAACCTTTGTTTGAAAACTGCATTTTGTATATTTTCAGGTTATTCTTGTCTGATATTTAAATTTGTTTGTTGATCTGAAATGTTAAAAATGTGACCCAAAAAAAAGCAAAAGCAGAATAAATACATCAGGGAGGAAAATACATTTTTACAGCACTGTAAATTCTGAAAAGCGTGCTTCAAACTCGCCTCTTAAATTAAAAGATTTATGTAAACTCAAACCACGTCTACAGATCTGAATTGCTGTAGCAGTCAAAGGCATCTGTCAGCAGCCTTGTTATTTATGTCTGCACATATGTTTACTCTTTGGGTGTGACATCATTTAGTAGCTGCAGGAAACAGGATGCCAGACATTCCTAGAATACTCCTTACAGGATCTGACCTCTGCTTGTGAACACAACTGCCGGCCGAGTGGAAAAATACAGGCCCTGATCAGAGTGTGCAGAGAGCCATGAAGCCCTCAGAAGATTTACAGGAGATTACTCAGTCAAATGTCTGATGAGATTTTTAAGATTACAAGCACAAACACAACACAATGCAGAGCAGGATGAGATAAGGGCAGGCCTTGTCGTTTGAGGAGGAATAGAGCGCTTATTAGAAAAGGAACAGCCACTTCACCTCTGCCTCACGTAATCTCCTGACATTCCTGGGGCTAATCTCTGGTTATCACGTTACAGATGGTCGGATTTCAGCCTGTCAAACAACTGGGGTCCGTTTGGAGTTTTAAAAGCAGGAGTGTCATAGGCACAAACCGCCATCTCTGTGATGCTCTATTTGCTAAGTTCTGTAAATAACTAGTCGTTGGTATGTTTATTTATCGGCTTGAGGTTTTGAAGAGGTTTTTCAGGTTGTTCTTTGAATGTGGAGCAACAGGCCGTCTTCGTTATGGAGAGACGAGAACAAGCCAAAGCTTCAGAGAGTTACAGAGGCTTCCCCCGTCACTGCTTCAATCCTCTTACGGGTTTGTTTCCTGTGCGTACTCATGTGACATCAATGTGTGGCCTAAATCTTCTCACCCAGGACAATGTTTGTGAAAGACTTAATCCAGTTTTATAGTGAAGAATGAGAGGTGTAATTACTCAGCAGACCCCCCAAATGATGAGTATGGCCTTTGTTTACCTTGCCGAACTCAACAGTGAGACAACTGATCAAGTTATACAACAAAGATATGATTTGCTGTACTATTTTTGTTAGAATAATGTGAAAAATCTATGTGATCTGATCCTCAAATATAAGATTCTCTAAGATGATCGGCAGACCATTTTTATCACAAATTAGAAATTACATGGAAAAGGTACAATAAAAAAATTATTATAATTATAAAGACTACAGTAGTTGTGCACATATTTTGCATGAGAAACTTTGTTGTGTTGCCATATCGGATCCGCAAAATTTAAAATGGTTGCATTCCATTTAGGTGAGTTTGTAGGAAAACCACCACACTGAATTGTAAAGGCTTAGTCACAGTTTTGGCTCAGTAGTGTAATTAATGGAACAGAACCACAGTAAACAATACTTACCTTAGCTATGCCTCTCCAGCTGTGGCATGTCCAGATGCTTCCTGTGGAAAAGGGTCCTCAGTAAATCCCTGGAAGGATTTGTGCTAACGAAGGAGCAAAAACACAACAGGAAGCAAAGCTTAATCCTCATTAGGCTCCAGTCCTCATTAACATGTTTTAAAATAACATGCTAGTTAATGCTATGTTTATAAAAAAAAACACTAGTAAATCATATTAGGTGTGTGACAGTAGCTCAATAAGTAGAGCATCATTTTGCAAATGGAGGGTCAATGGTTCAAACCATTGTGTCTTTGGACAAAATACTTCACCCACATTGCTGCTGGTGGTGGTCAGAGGGTCTGGTGGTGCCTGTATGGTCGCCTGAGCCTCGCTCAATAATTTTTTGTTTATTACTTACTCGCTCACGTGCTAACAATAATTTGCTAAGAGTGATGAGTAATGTGCAAACATGTGCTAACACAGTAATGAGTAATATGCTAACCGTAATGAGTAATATGCTAACAATAATAAGCAATTTGCTAAGAATGATGAGGAATGGGGTAACCGTGAGTAAAATGCAAACAGAATGAGTAATGTGCTTACAGCAGTAAGTAACATACTAACAACAATGAGTAATGTGCTATCAGCAATATGATTACTCGTTATGGTTAGCACATTACTCATTACTGCTAGCATATTACTCGTTGCTGTTAGTATGTTTCTGAGTAATATACTAACAGCACCGTAATGAGTAATCATATTACCGTTAGCACATTACTCATTGTTGTTAGATTCATTGCTGTAAGCATATTACTCACTATTAGCACATTACTCAATATTGTTAGCACATTACTCATTACTGTTAGCATATTACTCACTGTTAGCACATTACTCAATATTGTTAGCACATTACTCAATATTGTTAGCATATTACTCATTACTGTTAGCATATTACTCACTGTTAGCACATTACTCAATATTGTTAGCACATTACTCATTACTGTTAGCATATTACTCACTGTTAGCACATTACTCAATATTATTAGCACATTACACAATATTGTTAGCACATTACTCAATATTGAAAGCACATTACTCAATATTGTTAGCACATTACTCAATATTGTTAGCTTATTACTCAATATTGTTAGCACATTACTCATTACTGTTAGCATATTACTCACTGTTAGCACATTACTCAATATTGTTAGCACATTACTCAATATTGTTAGCACATTACTCATTACTGTTAGCATATTACTCACTGTTAGCACATTACTCAATATTATTAGCACATTACACAATATTGTCAGCACATTACTCAATATTATTAGCACATTACACAATATTGTTAGCACATTACTCATTACTGTTAGCATATTACTCACTGTTAGCACATTACTCAACATTGTTAGCACATTACTCAATATTGTTAGCACATTACTCAATATTGTTAGCACATTACTCATTACTGTTAGCATATTACTCACTGTTAGCACATTACTCAATATTGTTAGCACATTACTCAATATTGTTAGCACATTATTCAATATTGTCAGCACATTACTCCATATTGTTAGCACATTACACAATATTGTCAGCACATTACTCAATATTGTTAGCACATTACTCAATATTGTAAGCGCATTACTCAGTATTGTTAGCACATTACATAATATTGTAAGCACATTACTCAATATTGTTAGCACATTACTCAATATTGTTAGCACATTACTCAATATTGTTAGCACATTACACAATATTGTTAGCACATTACTCAATATTGTAAGCACATTACTCAATATTGTTAGCACATTACTCAATATTGTTAGCACATTACTCAATATTGTTAGCACATTACTCAATATTGTTAGCACATTACTCATTACTGTTAGCACATTACTCATTGTTGTTCGTATCATTGCTGTAAGCATATTACTCATTACTGTCAGCACATTACTCAATATTGTTAGCACATTACTCAATATTGTCAGCACATTACTCATTACTGTTAGCATATTACTCGTATTATGCTATGTTACTCGTATTACTCGTAACTCATATTGCTGTTAGCACATTACTCATTATTGTTCGTATCATTGCTGTAAGCATATTACTCATTACTGTTAGCACATTACTCAATATTGTTAGCACATTACTCAATATTGTTAGCACATTACTCAATATTGTCAGCACATTACTCAATATTGTTAGCACATTACACAATATTGTTAGCACATTACTCAATATTGTTAGCACATTACTCAATATTGTTAGCACATTACTCAATATTGTTAGCACATTACTCATTACTGTTAGCATATTACTCATTACTGTTAGCACATTACTCAATATTGTTAGCACATTACTCATTACTGTTAGCATATTACTCATTACTGTTAGCACATTACTCAATATTGTTAGCACATTACTCAATATTGTCAGCACATTACTCATTACTGTTAGCATATTACTCGTATTATGCTATGTTACTCGTATTACTCGTAACTCATATTGCTGTTAGCACATTACTCATTGTTGTTCGTATCATTGCTGTAAGCATATTACTCATTACTGTTAGCACATTACTCAATATTGTTAGCACATCACTCATTACTGTTATCATATTGCTATCAGAAAATTCCTCATTATGTTAGCAGAGTGTATTTCACTCAGTTATTACTTTTTAGAACACCCCCCCCACACACACATTGTACTTTAGTATATACATGTGTGGCCACAAATCACTTCCCTTCCCTTATTACACATCATTAACATATTACTTATTACTATATTGCCTATCCCTATATCTTTTTTTTACTGCTAGGACATTATGCATTACTATTAACATAATAATTAGTATGTACTATAGGTTTAATTGATAAAATCTTACTTTTTGTCTGTATATTAGTGTTAGCATGTTACTTACTCACTTACTTTTGACTAAGCAAATTATTTACTACTGTTATTTCTTATTAATTACCTGTTTTCTGTTAGCAGGTTATTTATGTTTTATTTTTTACTTTTAGCTATTTATTTAAAAATGTTAGTGTAAATTAGCCTAGACCACCCATCTCGGGCATTTGAACACATAAATTAATTTGTTTTGGTATGATCAATTTAGCATGTGTGTTCAACTGTAGACATTCTGTAGCTGTGTGTTAAAGGTGAGATCACACACTAATACAACCCACAAAATATGAGAAATCTACAATTTCTTCCAAAGACAGATAACATAAAAGTTTTAGTTAACCTGTAAATGAAAGTTATGAAAATGTGCCAGCATCTGTGCAGCTAATTTGACAGATAAGACAATAATTTATATGATATAATTTAGTATAAATATAAGACACCGGATTACACAAATAGGTATGTACACACGACATCAGCTGTTACAGAGTAAATCTGCTCTAAAGGTTTCTTTCTAGTTGTCATCATACCTTTGTCTGACACATTATATAATCATTGCTTTGCTAGGATTGTGTTAATTAAAATTACTTTGATTATGAGGAAGCTGCTAAATGGCAGAGCCAATTGACAAGTAAGTGAAACCCACAAATGGTGTTGTGAAAGATCCTGGCAGGAAATGTGAGAAAACAAAGAGAAACCATGGGATTCAGTCTGGACTAAACAAACACGAATAAGTTTTATATATTTCTCTTTACGTAAACATTACAATCTGTGTTGCTGCAGTCTAATTTTAAAAGTGTTTTTGAACAAAACATACATTTTTTATGTATTGTAAGCTTTAAAGTTGATGTTTTGCCCTCTCCACCAGAGTATCTGCATCATCTTATTAAAGATGCCTGATGACTTACACACACACACACACACACACACACACACACACACACACACACACACACACACACACACACACACACACACAACCCTGTCGATCTCCTTCCTGACAACAGGAAATCTAAAGACACAAAGCCAAGTGGGGTGATGGGGTGGAGGTGGGGGTCACACATATGTCACCAAATTCACAGCTTGTCTGGGGGAGCTGATGAGGTAATGAATGGGCCTTTCATCAGAGATGCTTCATTACTGTGAATGTTACTGTCACAGGGAAATGTTTGTGCTGCTTATGTCAGTTTTATGATTTTCCTATGTATGAGAAGTCAAAACGTGATTCAAATTTGAGGATTTTTCTGTCCTGTAATCCATAATTTCAATAACGCCTCACAGTTATTTTGTAGTGAAGTCATCCACAGCTCTAGAGGAACTCTTTATGTCTTTGCTTTGTTTTCTCTCACACCCCTTACAGGTCCCAGCCAAATTTTGGGGGCTAATTTGCAACCCAAACACTCATTTCCTTTTCACGGGTATCTCTGCGCTGCCTCTTCTGTGGCATGTGGAGGCAAAAGACACAAGGAGGGAGCTTGACTGATCCCTGAATGCTCTTTAGTTGTCACACTTTTCCCAAACGCCTTGCAGCTGCCTCTATTGTGGCCACGGAGGGAGGGCTCCTTTAAACCTCCTGCTGTTGTCCTGGCTTCGGATGGGTTCACATGCAGGGAGTGTGGCCTGAACAATGGTTGAAGCCATGACATCATGCCTCTTATTTGGATGAAATCCTTGGGCAGCAGATATATGATAGGATTCCATCACATGAATCAAAAAATGTAAGGGAGTTTCTGGAATTACTTCTGTTCTTTTAGGCATAAAGAAAAAAATGTCATTTTTTAAAAAAGGTATTTTAGTTGTAGCCCTACTTTTACACAGCTGGCCACAAAAACATTAACTTGAACTTAGAACTAGGGAAATCTCCATCACCCTTTATAATGTGTTATTTTTGTGTGTGTGTACTTTGGCAAAGTGCAAGAAATGGAAACTTCTTTAGGTTTTTTTTTTAAAAAACTACAAGATTTATTCACACATATAAAAAAAACATTTAAACAAACGTTTGTAAAAATAGATGCGATAAAGAAATATATTACTTTAGTTAATAAATACGGTCGTAAAAGACACCTTCGCCCCGTTTTAGTCGTTTTCGGGGTTCCGTCGCAGCGCTGCAGTACACAGTACAGAAAACATGAGGTATTTTAAAGTCGGTTTTCCCAACATGTCATGATCGTCAGTGAAGGCAAAAAACTTTGGGTTCTAATCAGCAACCTATTCAACTCCACAAGTGAGCGGTAAGTATGACACATAAAAAAAATGGGAATACATTCATTCATTTATCCTCAAATGATGGGAGGAACTTCCATGTCATGTTGGGTTTAAGTTGCTTCCCTGGCATGTGTCGAAAGAAAAAGGACTTCAGAGAGGTTAAGTAAACATTTCCTGAGATAACTGATAGCCCTCTCTGTTGTGTTTCAAATGATTGTGATTATCTAAAGCCTTGCTCAAAATACAAACAACAATCAGCCCTTAAAATAAAGAATACTCAGATAATCTAAACAGGACTATCTTTTCTGGTCTTCTCCCAAGAACTTCAGGATAAAACTTGGAGAAGTCGACTTTCACATTAAGTAAATCAAAACATCAATACTGTCTGATGGTAGCTATCATATCTCCCTTTGAAATGACAAGGCCAACTGACAAAGGATTGAACAGCCCCATATAATACCATCCACTCCGTCCAGTGATACCAGCATCACCATAAATGGACCTGATTCAGAGTCACTTTCAAGTTCAAAAAGATGTCAGTTCGACCCAACGCCTTCTTTAGCAGCTGGGGGAGGTTGTGATGGGACTGTGGAGGAAGGAGCGCTGAGCGGTAGACGTGTGTACAGGGAAATTGAACACCGTGCTGCCGCTGCCGATGGCTGGGCTGCTCGCCTCCGAGGAGCAAGTGGACGAGGCCAGGACCTGGGACTCAAACTGGAGGAGCTGGCCCATGAAGCTGAAGTTGGGGGAAATGATGCTGCGGCGCTGCTTGACAAACTCAAAGGCCTCGTCAAGCTTCACGCGGTTGGTGCGCATGAGGTAGGCGAGGCAGATGGTGGCAGAGCGGGAGATGCCTGCTTGACAATGCACAAACACACGGCCTCCTTTACTTTTCACAGAGTCTGGAGGAAGAAGGAGAAGAGACAGGAGGATTAGAGTGATATAAACAAGGTAAGTAAACACAGAATTCAAACTTTATCTTTGACAGGAAACAAACACAAAGGCTGCTTTTAAATGCGCTCATTAGGACACAGGAACACAGTTAATAACTGAGCAGGGTGTGAGCCTGTGGGGGTTATTCCCGAAGGAGGTGTAATGAATGGACAAAAGAGGGGAACAGACCCCCACTGGGGGGTATTGAAGTGGCAGGAAGGGTGACAGTGAGTAAGGAGAAATTGCCTTTTGTTCGGTCAGAACAAAAACTTGTAAAGGGGAAGCTATTCAGGGACAGCCAGAATACCCACTACAAAACTAGTTCAGGGCTGCTGCTTTACAATTCATTAAAAAAGGGCATCCCTTTTTCTATGTCTCAGAGGTGGTGATGATGTAACCACCATTGTCCTAGGCTGTGGGGCCAGCTGGTTGGGTTTTGGAGGGAACTTTTAAAAATTTAAATCCTGGAGTAAAAGAAAAACATGAAGGAAAAGGGGGGATGGGTGTTTGTTTTGCTCAACGGACTCAATGGCAACAGCTGTGATCGGCGCTCATTTCTTAGCGGGTGAGAAAAGCCTTTTTCTAGACGTGCTCACCGATAAAGTCGATCGCCTCGTTGAACCAGGAGCTGATGTCAGCTTTGTGGTTATCCTCGACAGGGATGCTCTTATAGAGGAAGGAGTCCTCAAAGTGGTTGGGGCAGTTGGCAGAGACGTTGATCAGGGCTGTGATCCCCAACATGTCCAGCATGTCTTTTCTGGAAGCATGGTAGGCACTGCCAAGGTACAGGAATGGCAAGATCTCTACAGGGCCTCCCTAAACAGGAACAAAAATAAACAGAACACTCAGTCATCTCCAAAACAATGCAACAGGAAGTAAGAGACAAAACGAGAGTGCTCTGTCTGGCGTGCTGGAGGATGTGCACAAATAAAAACACAAACCTGGTCATATAGAGGCGTGTTACAGGGACTGCTGGTTGGGTCTGCACTCTCGGGTTGTCTGGAGCTCAGAGACAAACTAAGACCTTGAGGAGGGCAGGGTTTGGTACACATCTCTGGATACTCTGAGGAAAACCTGTCAAATCCGCCTAAAAATGAGGAGGAAAATACATCCTGGTCAGAAAACAGGTCAGCACAGAGCTGCATCAGTGTCCATAAAAGGTGACAACTATTCACAGAGCTTTGTTTACTGTAGGACCAGCTGGTAGGGTGACAGCTGCATGTCATGTGTTGCCCCGTCGTTACAATACTGTAATTATGTGAGTTTTTGAGTAATAACTTTTTACTCTTACCGTTCAGGATAAATACGCTGACCCCGCAGGGGTTGCGACACAAGGCCGTAACAGCCAGCATCAGCGTCGCGTCCTTCTTCACCTGCCCGAAGTCCGCGCTCCGGTCGTCGAGCAGCACCACGGACTGGTACTCCCCGGACAGGAGCCGGTTCCTGGTGTCCTCGTTGGGCACAATATGCTCAAGTCCCAGCCCACCTCTGGCTCTCCGGCGAACTATGGTGCTGAAGCGGACGTTAGTGGAGCCCGATATGTGGGACGAGTTGAAGGAGAGGAAGGAGCGACAGTCCAGCACTAGGCAGCCCGGGACGTCGCCCTCTATCAGAACACGGAGGGACGCACAGTCGATGGTGGGAACCTCCATGATGACCATAGTATAGCGGGGTATAAAAGTCAAATCCAAATACATAAAGATGCAGCGGCGGGGTCACACTAGTTTGATTGAGAAAATGTGTCTCCCAGTCCCTTAGCGCCGCGAGCCCTTTGTTCCGATTAGCTTCTTTTAAGACGAAAAAACTCACAAATAAAAAAGAAATATCAAAAGTTTTAAGACTATCTCAATTTGTCCTTTACTTCTCGGTAGTGTTCCCGTTCCTATTAGTCCTTCTCGAAGAGCTTCGTTAAAAAAAAATCAACTTTTCATAAAGTAACTTCTGCTCGTGAGCGGTCAGGAGCCACTTTATATAGGCGGCGCGAGCCCTGCTGAATGAGAGAACCCGCCGACGTCAGAGCTCCGCCCCACTTGGCTCCGGACCACACCACAACCTGCTGACGTCATCGTGACGGTTTCTAAAGTGCAGCGGGACAGGCAACAGGGAACGTGCAAAAAAAAAAGCAAAAAAAAAAAACAGGGAACGTGCACATGCGGGACATTTCTACACGAACGTAATGCACGTACGCGGGCACGCGGTGTTTACAGACTCCGCTAAGTGATTTTCTTTAGTTCTTCACAACAAATTCTAAATATCCTCATGAAGTTTTCATTATGTAATGATATATTGATATACATATTTTTTGTGCTTAAATACTTTTTTGAAGCTACAGCTAAACTGCTAAATAACTGGCTTACAATTCACTAAGGTGGTAATCAATTTAGTCTCTATATGTTTTAAAAGCGTACACTAAATTTAACTGAAAAAAAGAGGAAGCTATATTATTATTATTACATTATATTTGATCCCCTACAGCCCCAAATAAATAAAATCAAACATCCTCTCATTTTTTACAGCATTATTAGTGGTTGATTAAATCATGGTCATTAGATGTTCTTTATTATTTATTGGCAAAGTGTGTACACAAAGAGTGAGAGAAAGAGGAAAAGGATAAACAAAACATTTGGTGAGAAGTTATTTGTCCTTAGTTATTTCATTAATATTCAAGTCTTTTCAAGTCTCTCATTTATAGGCAGATGTAAACATAGTGAAAATAATAATAATAACAACACCATTAATAATGCAAATCTAATAGTAATTAGGTGTAATGAATCAAGCAATTGAGGATAATAATAATTCAAAAAAGTCAATAATAATTTATATTATAAATAAATACAAACTATAATAAAAATAATAGATTAAAACATCTTCTTTAATAATAAACACCCAAAAAGGTCACAACTTTGTTTATATATGATTTACCAGTATTACATTTTTATACAGCTATTTGAGAAACTATTTTGTAATTTTGCATAAAATAGGCAATATGTTGTTTATGTTCCAATAAAGGTCACTATATCCAACACACTGAAGTGACAGAGCCTTTTCAGTGATGACTTCCTACCTGTGACATTTAAAGCTGGCCAGGTTGTTCATTTTAAATCCTCTTCTCGTTGATTTCTAGTCCCAGTTGCACAGATTATCAGCTCTTTTGATGCATATGCAAGTAAGTTTATTTATCTTTAGGTTTTGTTTAATTTGATGGTGGTTTTATCATTTTATAGCTCTGTTTACTGCTCATTTATTTATTATTTTAAACCTTTTACAGCACTTTGGTTGTAATTAAATTATCATTAAATGTGCTATATAAGTCAACTCTGACTTGACACTATCAAGAACATCTTAATCTGTTCATTAAGCTATTATAATCACTCTGATTCTTCATTACTTGTGCTGACGTGAGTGGTTTATCTGTAAGTAAATAAGGAGTTTGCCAAATTTTCCATTATGTTAGTATTTAATTAAATTCCTATTCTGCCTCTTCACCAGAGAGTTGTCAAATAACAAGATAATAAGTAAATATCTGCCATGGCACCATAAAAGTTTATTCTTTGTTTTTATTAGTAGGTGGTACGTAATGTTCAATGCTGCGAGAGCAAAGGCTAACCATAAAAGTTAATCACTGTATAGAAATCTGAAGTCCAGTAAATTTCCACACGCTGAGAAACAAAACACCAGGATACCAGGAAGACAACAGCAGATGGAGAACTTCTGAGTTGTTTTGTTTCATTTGTGATCAAAGTGAAGCAGACGGATGAAGCGTTTCTATTTTGCCTAAAGCTAAATGAGTGTATTTAAAAAAAAAAAACACACATATGATTGGGGTTGCTTGGGAAACCCTTTTCATTTATTCTTGTGGTTTGCTGACTCAGACTGTGCAACAAGCAGCTGCATCATAACTCGGAAGTAGGACAACCATTGTCGACAGACACTGTGTTTGTTGACAAGACGGGTGTGATTAACGTCTTTGTGGTTTGAAATTAAAACCAAAGAACATTTGTTGTTTACTAAAGAAGATGTAAAAACAGGTATTGTTGCAGCCATGCATTCCATTTATAATCCCGCATGAGTCCTGTTCCAGCAAGTTAAAATCATTGACTCAAATGTTTAATTATAAGATAAATCCAAATTAAAATGCTGCATACAAGATTTTCAAGCTGAGTATTTCTCAGTCGAACTCATAGGACATTCTCACTTTACTGCAACCTGAAAAGAGGTGGAATCCACGTCATTGCAGTTTTGGCCTTGTGTTTTTACTTCAGGCAAAAGAAAATTGGATGTGGTGTGACAGGAAAGGAAAAGGGGAGGAGGAGGGGAACTCAAAGAACAGAAACGTGAACCGGTCCCAGCAGAGTGTAGAGGCTCTCTTGCAGGTTTAACCTCGCGCTCCCCTGAGATGAGTCAACTGTGAGGCACATGCCGCAATGCAAGAATGTTACACCGAATACTGGGGAGGAGGGTCAGACTTTTTTCCTAAAAACAATCTGTTCTCAAAACATTTTGTCCTCTCACAGTGAACGCGTCAAGCTATGAAGAGTTACGGTTAGGGGAGAAATCAGACACGTAAAAATGAACAGAACTGTTACAGTAAATAAATAAAAAATAGCTACTGTCCACTTCCTCAAAGCATTTTATGTTAATTTAGTCCCTCTTGTGTTCTTAGCACATTTACTGAAATCTGATTCAGTAAGATAATGGTTTGTTAGTATGAAATCTTAAACTGGATAAAACCGCATCGTGATCCCAATCTTTTTGGGATGAAAGTTATTTGTATAAATTCAGGAATGTAAAAAACTGTGTGTACTGTGCGTGACAGGATATTGAAGTTGAGCACTGAAAACAGTTTTTTTGATTCTCACAGTCGAGGTCTGTCACCAGCCTCTCATCCAGAAAGGGAAGTAAAACTGTGGATGACAGAGAGGCATTTCCTCTGGTCTGACCTCGTTGTCACTTGCTGTCAGCTCTGCTTTTTTACTGTCATTGTCGCTATGGGCAACAGCCTAAACATTACTGGGAAAACACAGGAAATGTCCTGTCTTTAAAAATTTCAACAGTTTGAACCAAATAGTTTGTTTCATGTTGGGCTGTTGGGAAGATAAATACACCTTCTTTTGATTTTTATTATGTAATTGGGTTTCTGGATTTTTCTGGATCTGTGCCAGATGGATTTCTCAAACATGACCTGGAGCCTTTTGTCACCTATGAAGAGCAGAAACATATGTTTGCCTATATATATATATATATATATGTGTGTGTGTGTGTGTGTGTGTGTGTGTGTGTTTTAGTAAAATATCCGATGAACCGCTGGATGGATTTCATTTAAATTTGGATAACTTAATAACTGTTTGTTAATCTATACCTAGTTTACTCTTGAAGTCAATCTAATTCAAGACGTTAGCCACAGCCAACTGACCTTAGAAACCACAAACATGGCTATAAGTCTATCAATTTTACAGACATTAAGCTACAATTTACACATTTTTTTCTCTTCTTTATTTTTCATCTTTTTTGTGCCTCTGCATTCCAGGAATACTACATGTAGAAGCTGGTTGCCTACCTGTGCCAGGGTATGTTTTGCTCAACAAAAAGGAGACCTAATAGTATCCCAATCGTGTAATTGACTTTATCAATAAATCAGGTTGAGGTGGTTCGGGCATCTGGTCAGGATGCCTCCCTGTGTTTCGGGCATGTCCTGCTGACTAGAGGCCCTCAGGTCGACCCAGGACACATTGGAGAAAGTACATCTCCAATCTGACCCAGGAGCTGGCTGGGGAGAGAGCAGTCTGGGATTCCCTACTTGGGATGCTGTCCCCGTGACTCAAACTCGGATAAGTGGTTAAAGGCAAATCAAAATCAGGATCTGACATTAAAGTAGGCAGGTTACAAAACGGAATATTAACCTGTATTAGTATTACCTTTGCCCTTCCGAATTATCTGTGAGTGTGTGTTCAGTAGATGTGTGAATTTGTCATCTGTAAATGAGCAGAAGTTACAACGTTGAGAAGGGCATAAATCCTGCAGCACCCAGCACCAGATCAGCAGGAGGCAGACAGTCCCGGCCCCCGTAAGCCACAGCAGCCCCCGGCAGACAGACGCCGGGCACCACACAGAGCAGCCATCCGCCCGACACGGATATTATGAGTACTATATATTGAATAAGATCTTTGCTTGAAACTTTGGCATTAAGTTAATTAATCAATTCATGATGGCTGCCAGAGCCGATCAACCAGCAAACACAAAAATGGGCACAACTCAGCCAATTTTACAAATATTGATGTACAATTTGGAGTGGTAGTAGCTGACAGTCATTGACAAAACATTCCCATATCAAAATTTAATATAACCTATTCATTAACAATAATAACAATAGTTATACAGTTAATTCTTGTGGTTGTATTTTGTTCCACTACAAATACAGACAGGGTGATCAGACCCATCTGACTTTGTTACTCTAGTTTATCTTCACACACATCTGAGATGATGTTTTTTTCTTCTATTTTTCATTATGCAACAATTACTAAATTTAGACTTAAACATTGTTCTATAGTCTTTAATCAAAGGGTCTGTCTTTAATGTCAATCAAACTTGTTGCATGTGGTTCAAGTGCACGTTGATCAGTGAGATTAACAAGTTTTTGTCGCTGAGCTATGCCTTATAGAGGGAAATTTTGAGAAACAAACAAACAAAAAAATCAACTACAAATTCTATTGGGCAGAATTTTGTAAGAAGCCATAGAAACTACCACAAAAAAGAGGACATTCATTCCTGCTGAAACCCCAAAAATAAAGACCAGACAGACAAGGAAGCAGAAGCTAAAATTACCAGCGTCACCACACTGTGCAGTACAGTGGTTAGAAGAAAAAAAACAGACTCAAGAAAACAAACAAACAAAAACATACTGCTGTCAGGCTGCTGAGGCAGTTGTCAGTTTAGATCAATGTTAAATGTTTGGATCACTGAAGAGATTTTTAATGAAACTCAAAATGCATCTAGTGCTTTTGTATGACATCCATCTACTGAGTGCGTTTTAAGTAAGCCATATTTTCAAACCTGGCAACAGAAACGAAACCACAAATTTTATTTAGAATATGGCCACCCTGTATGTGATGAGTTTGTGTTCAGTCACATCTATTTTGTGTCTCCAATATGAAAATTGTCTGTTTGTAGTCATTCATTAATTTTTTTTCAGCTGTATTTTTGTTTTCTGTAGAACTTTGAGCCTTTAAACAATCATTTTTTTCTGTTTGTGGTAATTTTGCCAACTTTTTAACCAAAAATTTTATTCTTAATTTACTTAGTTACTTTTTGTTCTATTGTTTTGCAGTTTTGAGTGCATTTCACGTTATTTTGTTAGTAAGGGGTATTATTTTTGAACTAACATTACCATTTAAAAACATTTTCACCACACCAAATACTACATAGAAATATTTAAATAAAAAAAGTCTTCCAACCTGCTTCCACACCGTTTTTGCTACGTTCCCGGCGGAAGAAGAATCAGAGAAACAGGAAGTAGCTCAGCCAATCGGCTTTTGCAAAGCGTCCTAAGCTGACGTCAGCCCGGTACAGATGAACAACCGGTAGCGTTGAAGGGGAAAAAAAGCTTAACAGCCGCCTTTTGTTTTTATTTTCTTACGCTAACCCCCCGGTTAAAGTCCAAACATCATGCCTTTCGATGTTAGGAGGTGAGTACGGGGCTTACGGTCCGTTTGGGTTCAGATATGAGGAGATGGTGGTGTGTTTGTAGCCTGTGAGAGTCCTGGATGAATTAACGATTAGCCACAGCACACCGCATCCTTAAAAGACACAGCTATATCTTCTAACTCCGTGGTTTTTAGGGTTATTTTAGTAAAAACGTGCTTCCCGTCTCTATAGTTTCTCCTCGAGTCGGTGGAGTGATGCTCAGGCGTGCTGCAACAGTTTTACGTGTTTGTTGTTTGCGCATGTGCAGATTTCCACATCATAATTAGACCAGTAACTGAGTTGTTAGCATCACAAACTCAATGTTATACTTACGAAATGACGCTGAATGGAGATATAAACAAGTCTTACAGTTTACTAATGTTCATTACACAAATACAAGTCATAAAACAACTAATAGTCTCACCCATGGAAAATAGCTGTTGGGGCTGTCAAGAGAGCACATCCTTATCAAAGTAACATACAGGATATTTACCCTCAACCACCCTTTACAAACCCAGTAACAGATACTGGGTGGTAATGTTTATTGTGACACCACAGGATAAACCACTCTTAGCAAGTCGTTAGAGAAGACTGGGAACTATTGATTAGTTTTAAGATAATTTTATTGTAGTGTTTAGAAATAAATTGCCAACTTTTCAAGTCAGTGCAAGATTCTCAGATGTTTGTTTTTGTTTTTATGTAAAAATAAAACTCTCAAATTAACTGTACTAGTTTAAACATATAAGTAATTTCATTAATTTCTTTTGAGAAGAAACTCATTTTAGTCAACAATTTGTATAAACAACTAACTATGGTAAATATATAAAGGATTCTCTGGATAAATTTATTTTCTCTGCAGTCAAATATTAAAGTAATCTGCATTTGCAGTATTTTTTTCTCCATACACAACCATCTGTTTGTAAACTTCACAGCATAGATCAAATCTCTGTTTTAATGACAAAGTAAATCTACCACGCAGTGTTGCAACACTGTTTAGGCATTCCTGCAGTGCATGACTGGTGTATGAGGTCTTCGTGATAGGAGGTCATAGGGTTAAGAGGTGGACATGGTGTCTAGATTCTCAACCCTATTGGTAACACAAAACGTGCATTGCAACAACTGGAAATGACTCGATTGACCAACTGTCTAGTTGTTTCGAGATGCCAAGTGTTGAAAAATATTGTGGTATTAGTCATCCCTGTGAGTGTTGCACATTACTGTATATTACACTCAGAGAGGTAGCTTTCAGAAATCCACGTAGTCTCATTTTTTTTCCCACCCTAAAAATATTATAAACTTTATATCAGGTAGTATTCTACTTTATTTATTTCTCTTATTGTGAAACTTTAAGTAAAATTAACAAATGTGTTAAAATCCACTTATTTTTTCCTTTTGGAAATACTTATATATGTTCTTTCTACAGTATATGTTTTTTAATCATTTTTATTTTCCAATACTAAACTTGTAGTACTTAAAATATTGAGTCTCTTAATGTGACATGTTTTGGTTGAGTATGTGATTTACAATGATTATTACAATTTGCTGTATTAAGAAATATACACTTTTTAAACAGCTTTATTACCCTAAGAGACATGTAAAAAAAAAAGTTTGGACAAAAAGTTAAAACTGTGTTAAACTATTGAAGTTATTGAGACATCATCAATACATAATCAAATTTATTTTCCAAATAGTCTAAAAAGGTCCCAGAAATACTCATCCCACAAAAAATACAGTATGTTAATTGAAAAACAGCTGATGAAATAAAAAAAAAGGTAGAAGCATTACACTATGCTCTTCTGCTACCACATGTATAATCTGAAATCGTTCTAAATTAAATGACATTATTTAACATTTCTTTTTAGTATATAACCTTTTCAGAACAAGAGCTAAATTTGCAGTTGATCGAGTTGGGACAAATCATGCTAAAAGATCTCAAAAAGTAACGCATCATGCCCCGTTCTAAAGAAATTATTTACAAAAGAACCCAAAACATCTAAAATACTGCATGCCTCACTTAGTTAAAGTTAGGATCAGAGGTCATGATTCAGCAATAAGAAAGATACAGGACAAAAATAGCATCCATGAGAGAGCTCAAAGGCCAAAACCTCTCCTGACCAAAAGAACACAAAGATACATCTGCAAAATAACATCTTGGTGATCTCCAAGACTTTTGGGAAATCATTTTGTCAGCTGATGAGACAAAAGTGTAACTTAATTCTGGAAAGTGTGTCCCGTTTCAGATTCAGATTTGTTTATTTTGGTCATTTTTCATGTGAAGGAGAACATTACAATAATACAATTTCCAAAATTTTACCAAAAAGGAGTAGGCTGAAGCCTGGCTTTTGTATGCCTACCCTTTTGTACAAATAAAATTTTCTACAAGACTACTTTGTAAAAAAGTTATATATAAAAAAAGCATTAATATTACTAACTACAATTTTTGATCAATAAAACTAATCTACTAATCTAAAACCATTGTAACAAGGTTAACAATAGTCATTGAAGAATTTGAAAAAAAAAGAAAAAAATTTAAAAATAAAGTAAAATAGAAATAAGAAAAGAAAAAATCGAATAAAAGAATAGACATTAGAAGGAAAAAATTTCAATAGAAAATACAGAAAACTATTTAACTAATTAAAAAATTACGATCCAACAATTACAGAAGAATTAGTATCTTTCCAAGTGTGCAAAAAACATGACATTTTCATTAACAGTTTTGATAAGCCTTGAATCAAGTTCACTTCTGTTGATATTTTGACAGAATCTCTTTAGTGTATGTTTTTTTTTTTTTTTAAGATTTTACAGAGTTACATGCCCTTGTTGCTATGTCCAAGCTATTCCATAGTTTGACTCCTTCTACTGAACAGTTCTGACTCCTTATATTAGTTCTAACTCTCTGTCTTGCAAACAGTCCTTCCCCCCCTTAGTGTATACTGTGTCTCTTTGACCTGGAACAGATTCTGGACGGACTCTGGGAATATTTTATTGTGAGCTTCAAAGAGTACTTGGGACGACATTTGCCGACTAACTCTGTATTTCAGAAAAACATCTTCACACCAGCAGTCAGATGTGGTAGTGTAAAGTCTGGAGCCGTGAGTTCTGCTGTCTACCACAAAATCCTGAAGGAGAATGCCTGACCTTTGACCTTTTAACAGGTCGTTCATGTTGGGAAAACTCTACAAATATGGCTGAATCAAAACCATTCTATATAGAAGAGTAGGACAACATTCCTCCACAGTGACGGAAGAGACGTATTGCTAGTTATTACAAACGTGATAGTTGTTGCCACCAGAGTGTTACAACCAGTTATTAGTTTTAGGGGCCAACAATGTTTTTTCATAGGGCCTTTAACAATGAAATCATCATTTGAAAACTGCATTTCACATCTACTCAGTTTATCATTGTCTGATACATATTTGCTGATCTAAAACATTTAAGTGTGACAAAAAGCAAAAACAAGAAATCTGTAAGGGGGTAAATACTTTGTCACAGCATTGTATTTATTCAGTGGTGATGAGTTCTGCTCCACGCCTCCTTTGACTCCACCATGTTGGCTTGATTAAAGAAAACTCACACCCTTGCATCGTAACCAGCGCAAATGTTAAAGAAGTGCCAAAAATGAATGGTTGCTGCAGCCCTATCGCAGGACTGTTGTGAAAGAGGCTGTTGATGCTGTTCTCCCTCAGCTGATGTGATGCTGTTGCACGCACTGATAGGCTGCTATCTGTGGACGCTGTTAATGAGCTAAGGCGACATAACAAAGGTGTCAGCATAAACATCAGTTTGTAGTTGTAATTAAAACACCCGGACAGCTTTTATTTTAATGAATAAGTGGATGACTTGAAGACTTTCGTCATAAATTTGAATCAACCTCTAGCTGATGTCATTTATTGACTCAGGGAGGTTCGGTTTGAGTCAACCTGATGATGTTTTGTGTTTGTTAAGTGATAATTAGATCATCAGTGACTTTAGAGCCTCAGTAGGAGATCCTTGGTGTTTTTGTCTGTATAATTAATTATACCTCTTATCTGGGCCGTGTTGTGTTCCTGCTATGCGAGACTTGATGTGCACCTCCGGTAGATGACTGAAGACATACGCACGAAAAGATGTAGGCGCGTGATGCTTATAGGCTCATATGTGAGAGCCTTAACGGTCCATTATGTGGGTTTACTCAGCGATCCAAGGAGAGGATGAACTGGTGACTAACCATGACTCATTCTGAAGACTGAGTTTATTTAGTAAGACCTTTCCCTGAAAAGAAGGCAACCCTGTGCGTTTATTTGAGTGTTAGCAGAGAGATGCTGGTACACCGTGTCCTTACCGCTGACAACACATCTTTCCCTTTACAGAAGATTCAGCCGTGACATGTCATGGAGGAAAATGTGTTGCCTGTGATTCAGGGAATTATAAACGTCAGCAAGAGGTTAATGCTCATAAATAAAGAGTGTTCGTATTACACAACACCTTCACCCACTATTAAAACCATCTAAGGAAACTGATTGCACTTTTTAAATGTTAAGTTTTAAAATGGCATCACTGTAGTTGTTGTGTAATGTGTGGAATAATTTTTATATTCAGTAATTTAAATGAGAATTTAGAAATAAGTAGGTTTATTTTAGCCAGGTCTGTGCTGTATTAATCAGTTATTATAGTGATGTCAGGATTAGTGCGTCTGCAGCGTATGGAGCGAGGCACCACCCTAACTCCACTGATGGCTCAGCGTTGAGTAGAGGTGGGTGATATCACAATAGATAGTGGAGGATTTGAACATGATGACGTCTTCAGAGAGACCGTGTAGGGTTTGTTCTGTCAGGAGGACTGAGAACAGAGTGTGTTTAAGGATGAAACTGATTAAAATCTCTTCAGAAACATTATTTGGCAAAAATGATGTGTTCAATTTTTCTTTTAAGGCTGTTTTTACATGGAAAAAACTGTGTGGTTGCAAATTTCTGGTAACTTGCAAACTATAAAAAAAAGAAAACAAACCCTACAGGTAAATATTTGTAAATTATTATAAAATATTTCACTGTAAAAAATTTGTTACATGATATTTTTACAGTATTATTCAACACTTCAAGGCATGATGGGAAATATGTAGTTCTGATTGTTTTAGATGTTGGATCAAGTGTTTTTAATAGAAACTCTTGAACCAAGGGTTGTTTAGAACCTAATTTTTGTTGAATTTTTAATTTAAATATTTATAAACCCTCCTAAAACTATTAGGGCACTTTTTGAAAGATTTACTTGCAAAACCCATTTGTAGGTTTAGATGTAAGTAGAGCCCAGACTGACTGTGTTTTATGTCCTTTCTACATAACTGAGGCCACAACATTGCATATATATGCTGCCTTGTTTTATTTTGGAGTCAACTCCACTTCCTCATCACATTCAGATGTCTAATATAAAATGTTGATGTAGATATTTCAAACTAATTGTTGATAATATCAGTGTCACAAAGGATTCAAATAAATGTCAGGCAAAAACAGCATGACGGAAACCTATGGCAGTCAGAGCCACTCTACATCCAGCACATGTTGGTTTATCACAGTATCGTGCCGTTGCACAAATTGCAATTCCTGCCTGGATGTGGGTATTCTTTTAAAGTTCTAGCAGTCTGATTGTAGAAATATTTCACCACATTGAGTGAGCTGTGGCTCATTTCTTTTAAAGGATCTAGAGGCAGTTTTACAAAACAAAACTCACGAGCGACGATCCCGGTGCTGCGAGTAAATGCAGCCTTGAACGGGAGCTCGCAGAAACTTCTCACTCGTTTGTCTCGTTTGAGTTGAACCAAAGGCAAGCGGAGACATGATTCCATAAATAAAAATACATTTTATTAATATAAAAGGAAATATAGTAAAACAGTGCCCCGCGACACACACACACCGGGTTATGGCTCGGTTGAACCGCCACCATAATAGTCTGACTCCCGGAGGGGAGCTAACGGAGAGCTATGTCGCTAGCCGCGAGGATCTGGTCCTGCTCCTCTGCCCGTATCGCTTTTCTGCCGGTATCGCTCCTCCTCTGGCCTCGCTTCTCCGCCGGTCCGAGTTCCATTGTGTAGCTCCGGTTACACAACTCACGCAGAACAAGACGGCAGGGCGTCCACCAGCGTTGATGTCCTAAAAACACAATTCATCAATATTCGAGCCGCTGACAACAGAGTCCAACATTCAAACTACCCAAACCAGTTTACACCGTGTTCACAGGGACAACTCCTGCCACCAAACCAAACGCCAAGCAATAGCTGTAGTCAGTCGGGTGTTCTCACTGTTTTTTCTCCCTAAAAGGCTGCGTTCGCTAACACCAGATCAGCGGGAGCAGCGTGCTCAGCACAGCCGCCTTTGATGCACTTTGAGCGGACTGAGAGGAGGGAAATAGTCGGGGATGGAGCAGCCGAGTCCCGATACCCAGTAACATCCACACATCGCTGTGCGCTCATCTAAAATAGCACCTTTAGCTCTGTGAAACCCTGTAATCCATCAGAGTGGTTGTCAGCTTCATGAACGCTGCCCAAATACCGCCAGTATTATGAGAAAAACAACATGTACAGACGAAGTATGTCAGCCATTGGCATGCAACACAACGGTGCAATACTGCCACCTACCACATATACATTTCTTATTATTTTTGACGCTTTCGAGAACGTGCTAGCAGCGTCAATTAACGTCACATTTGTAGGACAGCGTGGGAATTTCGGGCTCAAATTGAAGCGCATTTTACAGCTCACAGCCTGTTCAAGATAATGGAACGATACATGGGTGACCTCATTCTTTTTAGTTTAAAGTGCTTCATCATTCATTAACTTAAAAAAGACTGAACATGCATTATTTTTACATGTCCCTTTGAAGCACATCTGAGAACAAACAATAAAACATCATAAATCACTTTGTAGAACCCGACTATTAAATACAAAAAGAAGTGATGTAAAAGTGGACACATTTGTTAGTTTTTCTTTAATTTTCTCCTTTTTTGTATTTATTCTGTTGTATTTGATTAGTTATTAGTTTGTTCCATTTCTTTTGTAATTGGAGCGACGGCTCTGCTCAGCTAGTCACAGATTTGATGATGAATTACATTAGAATTCCTGGTACATCGAGGCCGACGCATCAGCAGAGATAACAAATTTTAATATGCTGACCACGTCATTATTAAAATGTCAGCTGCTGCGTACGCTGATATAGGAGATTAACATGTTCTAGATCAGAGTGAATACTGCTGGGAACTGTTCTATGGCAAATGTTACACTTTATCACACTAATAAATCAATGTATTTGTAATATGCTCAATTAGTTTAGGTGTATAATTTGGTAAAATATTAAATATTTTTATTTAATCATACCCACTGAACTCATTATAGCTCCTCTGTTAATAATACTGTGGAAGATTTCTGTCATGTTGCAAACATTCCTGTGTTTTTCCTTCCATATAGATAGGCATATCTAATGCACATCTCCAAAGCCGTTTTTCCACGTTGTCAGCTGTTACCTTCAAGCTTATCGTGTATCTTGTTTGTAAATATATCCAGTCTGTCCTCTGAGCATCAGTCCGAGGCTATTTACAGTTCACACGGAGCTTTAGACGCCACCTCATGTTTCAAGTGACCGGATGATTGAGATTTGGTTTCCTTCCTTCCTCACTCACATTTTAATTTAGCTGTCAGAGTCTGTCTGCTAAAGATAAGTCTGCATGTATAAGCACTTTCAGCTGAAGATGAGAAGGTAAATTATTTCTTTTTTTGCTGCAACTGTTTTGCTGTGCAGACTTACTCTGAGGCTATTCATGTTGCCCTCAGCTGCAGTTTTTGATGTCATTTTTTCACGATCACACAAGTATCAGGGTTCCTACAGGTACTTGAAATCCTTAAAAATATTTGAAAATTAATGTGGCATTTTCAAGGTTTTAAAGTTGCTTGAATTTTTAATGAAGTACTTGAAAATAACTGAATTTGGTTAAAGCAAAATAACATTCACTTCTATGGGACAATAGAATGATCATTTTGAGCATATATGCATCGTTCGTGATGCTGTAACTCGTCACCAGGTGCTTGATAATCCTGAGATTTCACATTGAAAGTAGCTGAAAAGTGCAAGAATTTGGAAAAATTGAAAAAAAAAAACTGCACTGTAAACGAATGATTTAATTTAGCTTGATGCAATAACGTCCAAAATCTGTAGCCATTTCCTCCTAATGATAATGAAAACAAGTCGTCAATTAGAAAAACTGAGCTTAAAGTGAGGTCTACTGACAGCTTTAGGAAGAGGAGCACATGAAAAGGTAAATCAATAACTCTGTTTCACTGCAGATAGTTTGTAGGAAGCAGAGCCTTGTGTGGTGGCGGAGGTTTAAACATGCTGGATCTGGACATAATCATCAATAAATGTCCAGCATTCTTAGAAGGAAGGCATATCGGTTACATCATCACAAGATCTTGTGTGATCTGTTGGCACTCAAGCTACTACCACGTCATATTGTAGCTCAATAGCTGTAAAATAGACTGATTTATAGCTATTTTTGTGGTTTTCTAATGTTGATTAGTGAGGCTGCTCTCTCTAAAAGTTAATCCGTTTCAGACGTACATCAGATTTTTTGAGAGTTTTGTCTGTTTTTAAGATGAAAGCTAAGGATAAATCTAGGCCTGCCTTCCTGCATGTTTTACCCGTTTCCTGTTTCAGCACACCTGAATCAGATCTAATCACCTTGTTACCACCGTTACTGATTCATTTAAATCAGGTGTGTTGGAACAGGAAACAGATAAAATTCACAAGAAGGTGGTTTTTAAGGACTGGAGTTGGTGACCCCAGCCCCCAAAATAAATAAAACCAAAATTTAATTTGTAAGCTTTTTACTGGACTAAATTCATACATAATGATTGTGTAACAGTCTCTCCCTCCACATCAAAAAGCTCAACTTTCAGGATGTGTTCATCTGTTATGTCCTTTTAAATCTGACGCAGATCTGAGCTCCACTCTCTGCTCCAATATCCTGCTCAGTCAGATTTTAGCATCTGATTTATTACTGGGGAAAAGAAATCCAGAGTCCATGTACTGTTAATTAAAAAAGAGTGAAAGCAGGAGCAGACCAGGGGAAAGCAGCACAATCCGGAATGGACAGGAAGCTCCTCCCTCTCACTTCCTCCTCCACCCTTCATTGCGTCAGCTGTGATTCTTTCTCTGTGGGCTCCTGGTGGAGGAAATGTGGACAGATGAGAGTGTTTTTGGTCAGAGTGAGAGCAGAGGGTGGAGGTTTGTGCAGCCGGTGATGGAGTTCATGGCTGAAAATGTTTCACTGCCCAATAAGGACAAGAACTCCTGAACAGAAATAGTTTCTGGGTTCAGCAGCAGGTTCATTTTATTATTTTTTGTTTCTCTTATCCCTCAAGGAGAGAGAGGGGGCCATAATATTTCTCATGAGAAGAGCTGATTGTGTGGTGTGGAAGTGATCTTCCTCTGTTTCTCTATGGTTGAATTTTCTAAACAATATAAACTTGTAGCTGATTACTTCTAGAAGATTCAACGATTTAGCTGAAGTTGTGTGTTGTATCTACAGGATGTGGGTTTGTGTGTTTATGTTGGACTTTGTTTAGCTTTTTGGCGTCTCGGATCATAACATGTATGCAGAGGAAGAGGTGTATCCCTGTGAAATGGTGTGTGTGTGTGTGATGGCCTTTGTCCAGAGCTAACATTCCACCTCTCCTCTGTAATATGTCACACCACGATGGGTACAAAATGTGCTGCTTTTCTCAGCACGTAGTGTTTACTTTTGCTATTTTTCTTTCTCACTCCCTTTTCCTCCTTTTTTCTAAACTTTTTCAGATTTGACATCTACCGGAAAGTGCCAAAAGATCTCACCCAGCCAACGTACACAGGAGCTTTCAGTGAGTAGTTCATCATCACACAGATCAGATTGCAATCTCCGTTTTTAATGTGTTTTCATTTAATCAAACATTCTGTTCACTAATCAGCCACTACATTAAAAACCACCATCCCTTGTGTAGATCTTTCACATCCCTCAGCATCAGTAGCCCACTGATGGAGGGAGGTGTGGTACCAGGATGTTACTTCTGGACTCCGTGGGGCCTCTTTGGTCCCAGCTAGTTTATTCTGAATTCAAACCGTGAATTTTAAACGAGGTCAGGCCTTGACCTCTTTGCGGTTCTCCTCGAGCTGTTTCTTGTTAGTTTCTGACGTTTTGGGTTTCATTTGTTGTTTTGAAGATTGTATCAGCTGGATGGACGCTGCTTACAGTAAAGTGTCACCTTCAGGCAACTGACAATGCAGTGAGATCATTACACAACACAGATGACTCATTTGTGAACTTCTTGACTGTTATTTTACAGTTAAACCTGTCAGGTTACTTAAGTGCATTTTAACGTAAAAACATTTCACATAATAAGTTTGAGTCCTCTGAAAATTTTACAGCTTGAATTTTACAGCTTCTGACAAAAATGACGACAATAACACCGACATTCAGCTTTTCAACTTTTCTTTCTGTTTGTCTTCAACATACAAAGTTTTTGATGGATTTAATCAGCATAGAAACACTGCAGAATACCTCAAGATGTATTTATGTTTTGGATATACACACACTGGTCACTTCATTAGGTACACCTGTCACACACTGATGAGTCTCGATTTCAGCTGCAACATTCAGATGGTCAGAACTTGGTGTCAACATGAAAGCGTGGATCCATCCTGCCTTGTATCAACGGTTCAGGCTGCTGGTTGTGTGAGGAAGATTTTCTTGACCCACTTCGGGTCCCTTAGTAGCAACTGAGCATGGTTTCATGCTCCATCCTATGACCACAGTGGACCCTTCTGATGTTACTTCCAGCAGGATAATGCTCCATGTCTCAAAGATTAGATCATCCAGGTTTCCTGAACATGACGATGAGTTCACTGGACTCCAACAGCCTCCGCAGTCACCAGATCTCAATCCAGTCCAGAACCTTTAGGATGTGATGGAACAGGGGATTCACATCATAGATGTTCAGCTGATAAATCTGCAGCAACTGTGATAATATTATGTCAATGTGGACCAGAACCTCTGAGGAATGTTTCCAACATCTTTTTGAGTCTATGACATATTGAGGCAGTTCTGAGGGTAACCAGGTACGAACAGGGTGTAACAAAGTGTCCTGTGAGTGAAAATCCACCCCATGATGCGTCAAAGTAAAAAGTGTCATTTAAATTAGGTGGTGGATTATAAATCTGAACTTTCAAAACTGGAAATCCTTCAGTAAAATATCGATGTGCCAGTTTAGCTGTGTGTTTTTGGAAGGCACAGTCAGGATTGTGTCTGATCTGTTTAACAGGTTGTTATGAAAACGATTTAGTCAGATTTGAGTGATAAGAACAGAGCTGATCTACCTAAACACTGATAAGGTGTGATGTCTCACTGCTGGGTGTGAAACAGACTCATGTTCATACGACCAAACACCCAGCGTTTGATTTATTCATGACGTCACCTGTGGGTGGTTTTAATGTTGTGGCAGACTGGTGAATGTGCTTTTGTTTACATCAACTTACATGTTTTTATTACAGAAATACATTTTACACAAGTTAGTCAAAGTTTATTTCATTCAAATAAAATAAATAAAACAAAAAATATATAAACAATAAGATATAGATAACAAAAAAATCATATTTGAACAAAAAAGGAGCAGAATGAAGAAAAAAAATCTTATAATTTCTGCCCCCACTTAACAAAAAGATTCTATAAAATTTTCAAACTTAGATTCTCCTATCTTGTCCTCATTTCCAGACTCAATCATGATCATTGGTTTAATGTACTTTTTCATAATTACTTAATACACTCATTTTGGTACATTTTTTGAAAATATTAAATGACATTGATTTCTTTGTTTCCCTATTAAGATTATTCCATAATTTAACACCATTTACAGATATACTCCATTCCTTAATTTTTATTCTAAATCTTGGTTTTGTAAACACATCAGTTTCTTTCAACATGTAACCACAAGTTCTTTTCTCAAGCATCTTCTGAATTTTTGTTGGCAGAGTATTTAAACTAGCTTTGTACATTGTTTGTAGAATTTTCCAGTTTACTAAATCATGAAATTTCAGTATTTTGTATTTGATGAACAACGGGTTTGATGGATCTCTATAGCCACTATGATTGATGATTCTCAGCGCTCTTTTCTGTAGAATAAATAAAGGTTGTGTATAACTTTTGTATGTTGCTCCCCAGATTTCTACACAATAAGTCAAGTATGGAACAATCAGCGAGTTGTACAACGCCAACAAACCAGAATTAGTCAGTAAAAACTTGACTCTATGTAATACTCCTATGGATTTTGCAATTTTCCCTTTTATGTAATCAATATGCGACTTCCAGGTCAAGTCTTCATCAAAAATAACTCCTAAAAATTTAGTTTCTGTTACTCTTTGAATTTCAATCCCATCTATTTGCAAATATACATCACTGTTTTTTTTGTCCCTAAACAATATGAAGTTAGTTTTATTAAGATTCAATGTTAATCTATTTATGTCAAACCAGGTTTTAACTTTAATCAGTTCATTATTTATCACTTTAGCTACTTCATTAATATCCGATCCTGAATAAAACAGTGTGGTATCATCTGCAAACAGAATGGTCCCAAGTATCTTAGATACATTCACCAGGTCGTTAATAAATAAAATGAACAGTTTTGGTCCGAGGACCGACCCTTGTGGCACTCCACAATTAATATCGCATAGTTTTGATTTATTATCATTTATCTGAACAAACTGTTTTCTATTTTCCAAATAACTTTTAAGCCATTGTTGAGCCACTCCTCTTATTCCATACTGACTTAATTTCCAAAGTAACCTGGAATGATCTATGACATCAAATGCTTTTTTTAAATCAATGAAAACACTAATTAAGTAGTTTTTATTGTCCATTGCTGTTGTTATTTTGTCCGTTAAGTCCATTATTGCCATTGCTGTTGAAGGTTTGGTTCTAAATCCATATTGTTCTGGGTTTAAGATATTATTTTTTTCAATGAATTAGGGATCAGTCTGTAAACCTGAATAACATTTTTAGGATGTCTTTGTGGCAGAAATATAAAACACACACAAAATTAAAAATATTGTCTTCTAAGATCACCGGTAACATTATAGTTATTTATTTCAGGCCTTTCCATCTTAACTTCCATGGATTGTTTTCTGTCTTGGAAGCAGAGACAACAGTGATGAATGTAATCTAGAAATCCTAGCAGACTCTCATGAAAACTACTTTAGCCTTTTATTAGAAGTCAGCGGAAACACACGGTGAAAATTAAAACTTCCACAGCTGTGATGGAGGTATCCTCCTGTTCAGAAGACAGAAGTACATCCTCCTCGGAGCGTGAGTGCAGAGCGGTGTTTGCTTTAGAACTACTAGTTTGTTGAGAACATTAATGATCATGTGCTTCTACTGCCTCAGGCGCCTGAGAAGCAATCAGAGGAAAGCTGACTGCCTTTTCCTGTCCAGTCATGTGCGTTCCTACTCATCATATTATCTTCAGGGATGGTATTGATTATTCGCCACTCTGTAGATTACAATAGACCCAGTGACACATTTCTGGCGCCGCCAGTCTCTCTTATATCACCGGTCAGCTGATGGATGAATTAAGCATCAGCCCCAAATAAAACTGATGACACGGTGAATAAAATGAGCTGCTGTTGCAAATTGAGACATTTTGTATCTGGTTGGGACATATTTGTGGATGATGAGGAAAGAGAAGGAAGTTACTAAAGATATACACCAGCTTCAGCCAAAGGGGAAGTGGATGGAAGTCCTTCCTGTACACAGTGGACTCCCTTCCTGTCTCCATCCATTGTCTGAGGGTGTGGGCTTTGGATTCAACCACATATTAGAGAACTGTTCTTAGAGAAACTCACCCTTTGACTTATTAACTCATGTTAAAGTGTTTCTGTTTAAAAGTTTTAAATAATTACTACCTTACTTGTTGTAGATGGCTTCCTGAACAGCCTCTGTTTAGAGAAATATAGTAATACCCAACAGGACTCATGAGCTAACAGCTAGTCTGGGTAAACCTACTGCCACATTGGATTTCTGTCTTCTTAAAACAGTTCTAATATCCTAAGTTTCGCAGCTCTTCATTCAAACATATTTATAAACCTTTACATCCCCTTCAGCCTTACATTACCTGGTTATTTACCTGGAATTCTGTGGTTATTTACAAATGTAAACATAGCTAAATGTATCCCTTCTGGTCCATTCAGTAGGAATTTCTTTATATTTCTGCTGAAATAACCACTGTAATGTGAAATTTATGACTGTGTAAAGCAGTGATCACCATCTCCAGTCCCTGAGGGCCGGTGTCCAGCAGGTTTTAGGTGTTTTCCTGGTTCATGTTGCATAAACAGCTCTGAAAGTTAGACGATTTGAGCCGTTTTAAAATGGTCGACACTTTGGCTCTGGCTGTAGTGGGACCATCCAAACAGGATCATTCAGGAAGTGGGTAAGATGGTAATTATTTATAACATGTACACAAAACTTTCTTCAAAATGGGCCGTTTATCTTAGAACATTAGGCTGTTTAAAAAATATTTTTTAACCTTGTCCAGCTGTTGACTGGAGAAAAGGGAGGACTTTAGCCAAACTGTTCAAAATAAATGCCTTCTAATCACTAAAAGGCTAGTTTGGTATCACTCTGACTGATTCATGGTGTTACTGTATCTGATTCTTTGTGTCATAGCCTTGAGATTGTGTGGATCAGCTGGAGTAAATAAAACTCATGCTAGCTCATAATAAAAGGTCTGACTGATCAGCGTTTCCATTACGAGGCGGTTTAAAAGCAGCAGGAGCTCATCGCTCTGACCTTCCTAGAAACGGAGCAGCCTTCAAAGCCAGGGAAGAATGACTTCAAGCTTTTTGATGAACCTGAATTGGTGACCTATGTGTCATAGAGTGACACTCCCTGTTGTTTAGTGGTTAAACATTAGCTTATGTAAAGCCTCCATCAGCGACAGGTTTGGCTGCAACGCCCAGCCAACCACAGGGTCATGTGCTCACGAAGCTCTAGGAGACGGTTGCCACGTAAACACGCCTCACCTGATGTGTAAAACTAACTCACCGAGGCTCCCACCACACCGGAAAGACCACAGTTTGCACAGACACAGACCAGTTACTTTCATATTTACCTAAATAAACATGTCACCTAAAAAAAAAGGGGCTTCTTCCTCCAAGCTGAGACTTTAAACTTCCTGTGAAATTAAAGTTAATATTCCACTTTTGGTTCCTTTAAAGGAGGAATATCTGTTCTGTGTGAGTTATTTTAAAAGAACAAAAACCTGTAATGAGCTGTTTTGTACGGCTTGTTAAGAAATGGCATGAGATCACTTCTTTGAAAGAAAAGATGTTGTAATGGCTGCTTGCTGTGCTGGTATTCAGTGTGTAATTAGGCTAGGACGGTCTTTAAAAACCTGCGTAATAGCTGACCTAACACCAACAGTAAAACCGCTGTTAAGGGGAAACTTTTATGGCTGCTGTGATTTTATTAATGTCAATAGCTGAGGTCAGTCATTCCAAAAAAAGAAAAAAAGATTTGGATGAGTTTGTTGGTTTACGTCATTTCATGACAAGTTAGTGCAATTTGTTACTAAAGGGATAGTTCAGGTATTTTAAAGTAAGATTAATGTGTTACCTGTTATTGATAGCTCTTTGAATCACCTCAGTTTGGAGAAACAGAGATTAGTTGGACTGGATTGACAAGCTAATGACTGGTGGGCCCAGTTCCAAACTTGACAGCTCCCTTCTTAAACAACTATGATCTCAAAATGTCTTTCTTGCAAACTCAGTTTTATAAAACTTTCACACCTGTAAATTTAATATTTCTTGGTTATGTACACATAAATTGATGGTCATGCTGCACACATGGACGATGTAATCATCAGGATCTAGGCCAGTGCAGCTTTAAGACATCTGTGTGACTCGGTGTGGGCGTGGAGTGGCATCAAGCAGGAGCTGAAGGTCTACCTGGCTGTTGTACTAGCAACGCTTCAGTATGGATGTAAAATTAATTTTAGGTCCAAATATTCCCAGAAAACCCATCCTGCTTTACAAGGCATAGCTGAGATAAACAAGTCATGTGACCATAACCCCCTGCACAAGACCAAACAAGGCAAATAAACAGCCTCCCAAAATGCTACAAGGACACTAAAGGGCGTAGAGACGGGGAACACCTAGCCAGGAACGACCTGCCTGGACAAGAGCCGTCCAGGAGGGCGTGGCCCTGTGAGAGAGTAGGACAAGCTCTCGTTTCATGTTGAAAGAGGCAGCAGCTCAGAGCCTTTACCTGAGGATTGTCTAACGGGCCACACTGTATTCCAGGATCAGGCTCACCAAAGCCCCACTGAGACACGCCATGGTCATCATCAGCTTTAATGAACAAACAGGAAGATTATTAGGACGGTTATTTTATTTGCAAGTAAAAATGCTGCTTCTCCAAACTGAGGTCATCCAGAGCTATTTAGGATATTAACGGGTCACAATGTTTTCACAGAAACCCATTTCATAAAATCAGAACTGTCCCTTTAATGTGTTGACTGAGGTTTTAAGGAGAGGTTGAGTCTAACTTTCTGTCTCTTTGCCCACAGTATCCATTCTGTGCTGCGTCTTCATCCTCTTCCTCTTCCTGTCTGAGCTGACGGGATTCATAGCCACTGAAATGTAGGTATCGCTGCACCAGCTCACCTCATGCCATCCTGTAACCCAAGCACACTGGGAGTTAATAATGAATGTCTGTGCCCTCATTGTGATGCACTCTGCCCAGGCAGAGGTACAACCAATGAATGGAGTCAGTTTTCTCACAGGAAATTGTCTTTGTGTCTGCGTCAGCCTCCTGGCTGTGTGAGAGGGGATGACATGAGGAGGGTGTAACAGAAAGGAAGGAAATTACACAAACAGACAAAAATATGTCAAAAGATGAGTTCCTGTATATTTAAAAGAAGTGTGAAAATGACACATGCTGGGGGTAGATGTCATTTAAAAATAAAATGTAATCATTTTCTCTCACTGGAAGTTTCTAACTGTCTTTTTCCTGTCTGTTGTAGAGTAAATGAGTTATACGTGGATGACCCCGATAAAGACAGTGGTGGGAAGATAGAAGTGAGTTTAAACATCAGTTTGCCAAACTTACACTGTGATTGTGAGTATTACTCTATTTCACTGCATTGTACTTTGTTGGTGTAGTTATTCATTCACTCACTCTCTTATAGGACTCATTTTTTGACTTCTTTCTCTTTTTATTAAACAGCTTTTTCATTCTCTTGTTCACCACAAGTGAAATAACAGATATACTTTTAGGGTTTCATGTAAACAAAGCAAAATCATCATGTTGTTATTTATGAAGCACAAAAGGAGGAATAACAGAAAAGTTGTGTGTGAAAAAGGTTATCAGTCTGTCAGGTTGTTAAGGAGGAGTTTGGCCCACTGCTCATCTCAACGTTGTTTCAGTTCATCAGGGCTGTACGTTCACTTTTTTAGCTCATAGCACCGGTGCTACAAAGGTTGCAGGTTTTGTAGCACAGAAAAAAAAAGTTGTAGCACCAGCAAAAAAATTCAGCTACAATCTCTAAAGCGAAAATTAGTAGCCATCGTTTTAACACACTGAGAAAGTGCTTATTGTGAAAACAGAATAACAAGAAATGTCTTCAAACATGTTTATATGTCAATGTAATTTCAAGAAGAACATTTATTCATTCAAATTAGTGTAGATTTTTTTCAAAGTGCGAGTGTGAGCTGACAAATGTGTGCACAAAACCACAAAAACAGATGTTTTCAGCTGCTATAATCTTTGATTTATTAATAAAATGCAGAAACTTATAATTCTACTTTATATTACTTATTTTATGAACTTTGACTCATCTATTTTAAGCTTCTGCTCTGTAGCACTTTGAGATTGTGAAACATAAAGTGCTATATAAGTTAAATTTATTATTATTATTATTATTAATTTTGATGTTGAAAGCAAATTCACAGGCACAGTTTTTATGGTGTACAGTGAGACTGTGATGTTTTAAAATGTTCATTTGTCTCCTGATTTTGAATCTGCTGCATAGTTCTTGCTAAACAGATTTTACTTCAGTAAATAAATGTTATTAAAACTTAGGTCTGCTGTCCATTGCAGTCCAAGACTGCAGAGCATTTAAATATAATTTAAATATAATGACCTTTTACTGTGCCACCCTTCTTTGCCCCTGCCTGGACCCCCCAAGAAAAAAGTTCTAGCTATGCCCCTGGGGCTGAGCTGCGTTCAGCGGGGTCAGACTCCGGTGTGAAGCCTCGTCTCCCCCTGACTCGGACCGTGGACTCGTTAACAGACATCAGTGTGACCCGTTCAGATTTATTAGTTCCTCTGGTTTAATGTGTGTCTGAAGCACAGGGACACTTTCAGAGTCAAAGAGTTTTTTTCCGAACAGCTAGAACTGATGGAACTCCGTCGCTAGACTCGCCAGTCGACTCGACGCAGAACTTTAATCCATACAAGTGCGCAAATATAGGCTATATATATATATATTGCGAAGGGTCGGGTGTCGTCCCGCACCAGTGCGTTGAGCCTAGGTGTTTCCAGTACTGGCGATCTTGTGCCAGCTGCGCCACGGCATGACGGCAACTCCGGATTGTTGGGAGGTCGCCCGCAACGACATGGAACCATCGGGTGCGGCCGGGGTTTACGTCGTGGTCGTCTCCAGGCTGCGGCCCTCGGGTCAAAATGCAGAATGTCTCTGGTCGGATGATCAAAACGGAGACGAAGGACGTGCCCGAGCCAGCGGATGCAGCGCGTTGCGCTGCCAGGCAAGATGCTCTGCACTGGCGCCGCGCCTGAGTTCTAGCGCTAGGTTGGAGACCCGCTGAGGCCACCTGACATTGTTTTTAAAATATATATATATTAAGTTAATTCTGACGGTGTGGCGGTGTGCCACGATCAATTACATGTAGAGGAAACCCTGATCGCACAAGTGCTACGTCTAAAAATAGTTTGTAGCACAGACTGTTTTTTTAATCGCACGTGCGACATATATGTCGCACTGTACAGCCCTGAGTTCATTCAGGTTTGTGAGATGCTGGTGTGTTGATATGCTGTGTTTGGTTGGTTGGAGCTGTGCATTATGGGTAAACATCTCTACTTTGTGGTTTCCAGAAGTTTTGTTGGTCATTCAGATGCAACTTTACAAACCTAACTTTATGCTGCCACGTTCTTTTTAGAGAGGTTTCCTCCTGCAACCCTTCCAAGCAAGCTAGACTAGTTCAGTCTTCTTTTTTTAACTGTCATGACCTTTAACCTTTAACCTTCTAACTCAGGCCCGTCGAGTCAGAGTTGGGATTTCTTTGAGCATTCCAGTCTGGCTTTGGAGTGAACTTGCAGGAAAGTCCAGTTCTGTAAAGATTTGTCTCAACTTCGTCCATGTCTCTGTAGACGGTGTTAACACACACCTGTATGCTCCAGACCAGGAAACTGTCTAAACTCCTGCTTTCTTACCTGATGATCAAAACATTTGATCAGCAGCACCTGGCTGATACTGAACCTCTGAATTCTAGTGGAAGGAGTGAGACTGGACTTGGATTTTCATACAGCTTTTCCATTATGGTTTGGTTTAATAAATACGAACATACACTTTTATTACAGCCTGTTATGTAAAATTCAGAAATTTAAAGAGGACATATTTGCTTCTCCCCATGACAGTGAGTGATGTCACGTTGTGTTGGATAACATGACGGCCCTCTCAGGTTAACCTCATGCCGTTTCACCGCTGTGATCCTTCTTCGCCTCAGCTGGCTCGTCTGCTGTATTTTGACATCGGAGAAGGCGGGTTGAAGCGCGGCAGAGCAGTCAGCGGCTATTTGCTCCTCATGACTCTCCTCAGAAACTATGTCCATTGCAGAATCACACGCAGTGCAGACAGCTTGCATCCAGTGATCTCCTAAAAAGGCAAAGCTAATAAATGGTTGTGCGAATATTGAACCCATGTTTCTCTGGGACGTCGACCCCAGCCGTCTGGCACTAGTTCAGA
>SSNR01000022.1:3817817-3852901 GCA_006937965.1 Callopanchax toddi | reverse complement strand
GGGGGGGGGGGGGGGGGTGCGGTCATAGCTTTCCTTGAATGTCAAAGGTCAGACAGGCTACGTGTTTGTAGCTCAGATTCAGCATTCCTCTCCCTTTGCGCCGCTGGCCGACATTCAACAAAGGCAGGTTCAGGAATTAGGCCACTGCCAGAGTACCAACAGACGGCAGCCTGCAGGGGGGTGGAGGGGGGGTATTGGAGTCTCGATGGAAAATCACAGACCCAGAGAGGGAGCGATAATGGGGATGATGTTTGGCCTCAGCGTGTTGACTTTGTGGGTGACTTTCTGCAGTGAGATTCAGAATTTCACTCTATTTCTCTATTGATGAATACCTGCCTCATTTTTGGTTACTGAATGTGAAATATGAGCTGCAGATAACACGTGGACCCAGTTATCAGTTTCACCAATTGGTCATTTAGTTCAAAGTCTTCATTCTATGGTCAAAAAACTGATAATCTCCTGAACTTTTGTCCAATCTCTGGAGATGTCCTCTACACAAACGTGTTTGTTTGTGTGACCATTCCAGCATGAGTGAAGTTATGATTTGCTGTTTTAGTTTCCACTATGAGCAGAATAAGGATCGTCACAGCAAAGCAAATGAAAATGATTTATTTAGTTCTGTTTTTGTTTATTGATAAACTCATTTATAAACTATTTAAACACCAAAGTTTCTAATACGTATTTGAATTTCTGCTCTGTCTTTGTGTATTTCAGTGGTGGGTTTGGACATCCAGGATGAGATGGGCCGCCACGAGGTCGGTCACATAGACAACTCCATGAAGATTCCCCTCAATCAGGGCGATGGGTGTCGGTTTGAGGGAGAGTTCACCATCAACAAAGTAAGGTTTCTTCACACCGTGAGTTCAGGACCGACCCAACCCATGTTCTAATTAAAGGCCTAGCATTCCTTGAAGGTGCTAACAGATTGTATGACTCTCGGCTTCTACCACATGACATTTGAGCTCAATATCTGTTAAACTGGTGGAGCTAGAGCTATTTTTATTTTTGCTTAGCTGTAGTGACCACTTTGAAAAGACGATAATTCCAAAACTTGTGGATACATGTGTAATGATTACTTTCTGAGAGTTTTATTAGAATTTGTTCATGAGATATTTTGTTAGAAAACAGACTAACAAACGCATGGAAACAGGCAAAAACATTATCACATGCCATGCATCTTTCAGTGATGGACAGTAAATATAAACTAGAAAAGTTCCTTAAGAAACTTTGAGAGGGCGTACAACCTGCGGCATCAGTGTTTACCTGGTATGGTCAAAGATCTCCAAATGGTTCCTCAGTATGGTAGAGTCCAAAGTCAGGTGACTGTTTTAAACATAAGAATGAAGTTTCTATGTTAAAGTGTGTCAAAATGGCAGGCTCTCAAACATCAATAAGTTTTTGCAGAAATTCAATGGTCTTCCTGTTTTACGCCATTTCTGCAGTAGTCTTTTGTGAATAACTTTGCGGTAGTTATTAGAAATGCTATGGAAATTTCAATTAAGCATCACAGGAGCGAGCCAGTCAATTTGATATATAATTTTTATAGGTTCACCTTGTTGTTAGTGTCCCAAATGTACAAAAACTCATTATGCTAATGTTAGCACGTTTGCATGAAATTGAGTTTTTGTATGCTAATGTTGACCTGTCAGGCTGTCACCATGCTAAAAGTGTAAAAATTGTATCATTAGCATGCTAACATGCAAAAGTTAGCTTTAGCTTATTAGCATGGTAATGCTATTGTTAGCATTAGCAAACAAACATGCCAACATGCTATACTATAGCAAGCATGTTAGCACACTAATGCTATTTGACCTCAATGATGAGCTATGAGCTCCATTCATTTTAATATAGGTTTTGATTTGGTTTTATCCTGTTTCATGATGTAGTACTGATCCTGGTTCTCATCTGGTTCCGGTCTGGTTCTGCGACATGTCAGTTTCTTGTGTGGTTCTGGTCCTGTTTCTGGTCCATGTCCCAGTTCTTGTTCTGGTATCTGTTTGTACCTTCAGCTCAAACTGAAATGTAACCTGACACTCACCATTTGTTCACTGCACCAAATATTAGCCAATCAGAATGCTCGCTTCAAGACTGCCTGCTCAGAGATCTCACACCTGGTGTTAATGAGACTAATATGAGAGTTTAAATTGAAAAGCCTTCTGCTCAAACAACATGTTCCCATTCAAAAACTATAATACAGATCTGAAAAATTTAATGAGCGTTAGAAACAAGAGGCTTTTGTGGTCAATAGTCCAGAATTTCATGCATGTCCTATGTTTTATGGCTGATTTAATGATGGTTCAATTCCAGATTACATCAAAGTGTGGAAGGACAGAGATTCAGCTGAAATACAATGGAAAAGAGACATTTTTTATGGCTACTCTCGACCTTCCCTGGCAAGTTGTGAGCCAAGCGTAGGTCGCAGAGACATGAGAGAGACACCACCTGAAAGCAGACAAAAATCCCCAATTCTAGAGGTCAAATTTATGACTGTAGTCCAAACGATTTCTTTCTGTCTTCTCCCCCTCTAAGGTCACATGACTCAAAGTGAACGCTATTTGAGAAATGTCTTTCAATCACAAACAACGTCTTGTATCTTCCAAACCGTTTGGAGTACATCCATGATTTTTATCTCATTTTGCAGTGTTTTGTGTCTGCTTCATTTAATACAGAGTCACTTTTCTCTAGGACCTACAGTTTTCTCAGAAATGGCCCTCAAAGGTCCAGAACCCCCCTTGAAACCATGTGTTTTTTACATGTAAACGGAGATTATTTTTTCTGGCTGACTCTCATTTCTGCATCAAACTTCTCTTGCGATTTTAGGAAAATGGTGAAAGCCATCAACACAGTTCCTTCATATGTTAGAGTCCTATTTCTTGTGACCCGTTTAAACTTTGAATGGAGACTCTAGGTGATTGTGTGTCCGCACCGTATTCTTGGGAAGAGGAGTGGGTTTTGGCGTTTTATCCAGATCCCAATAGGATTTTGCATGTGGTTTTTTTTGGCGTGTTTTTTTGCTAATTACATTGCCATGGTAATTCTGAACGCTTATAAAAGTAATAGCACACATCTTGGGACCGAGCCGGTCATTTTGATGTATCATGTGTCTGGCTGCAACCCTCCGTGCGGGCCGCATTAATGTTGACGGAAGAAGAATAAAACTACCAAGACATCGCTTTAGAGGTGAATAATAATAGGGCTGCACTGCTTTGCAATGCACCTCCTAATAAAACACTCTTCGCCTCCTAGGAGCTCAGGGACAAGTGCTTTTGGACCATTTATTGGATATTTTTTGTTAAATATGAGTCAAACGTGCTTCCTCCTCCAGCTGAGTTAAATCTGTGTGCAGCCTCCATCTCCTCTTCCTGTGCGTCAGTTTTTCCATTACATTCAAACTTATTAACCCAGCAGTTGGACATTTAACACTCCTGCGTGTGAAACAGCTGGAAAAATCACAAAAAGCGAGGAGAATTTGATTTGCAGCCCGGTCACTGGTTAACCAAATGTGTTGAAGGTGCACGTAGCGCTTTGAACACCAAGCTCTAGTTGTGTTTTATGTGTGTTTTCAGGTACCAGGGAACTTCCATGTGTCAACGCACAGCGCTACGGCGCAGCCCCAAAACCCTGACATGACTCACACCATCCACAAGCTAGTCTTTGGAGAAAAACTACAAGTTAGTACACACACACACGGAAAAATAAGGAAGATGTGATTTGTTTTATTAAGACTTAAAGATTTCTCCTTTTTTTGTTGCAGGTACAGAAAGTTCAGGGAGCTTTTAATGCTTTAGGAGGGGCTGACAGACGGTCATCTAATCGTACGTGTTCACACTGATCATGAGCTCATTAGAACCACTGTGTGACATTTATGTAAACACACTTGATGACATGTACCGATGCAGTGAAATGAGATGCCCAGTGGGCAGCGTTTGGATCAAAACGGAGGGAAAACTTGATTCACAAAGCTTTGAATGCGTCATAATGAAAACAGGTTAGTTTGACTACTAAAATAACTTCTTTTTTTTTTTGCAGCTCTGGCCTCACATGACTACATCCTGAAGATCGTTCCAACAGTGTATGAAGACCTGTCGGGCAAACAGAGGTTCTCCTACCAGTACACCGTAGCCAACAAGGTTTAGTATCCATGTTCTGACATCAAACCGTTAGGTCATTGGTTTGTTCTTTGACTCATCACTTCACAAAAGCAGCATGGCACCGCCAACATATGGACGAAGGATTTATTGCTGCATTAACTGGAAGCGAAATTTAACCCATAGTGACTGAAAACACTCGAGATGTCAACAAACCATAAACGTGATTCCTGGAAGTGTGTTGACTCAAAACTGGGCGTGGTGTGTGCAGTCACAACAGTGCAGGTCAGCCGGAAATCAGGGTCCGATTCCAGAACGTAAACACACACGGGCACTAACGTCCACTTGGACGTGTCAAATGTGCTGATCTGTCTAAACGATTATATTTCAGGGAGGAGTTTTTCTCTAAATGCTGATAACCGTGTCGTCAGCATCTCAGCACACCGCAGCTTCCCTAAGATTTACAGAGTAACTTTATCCAAAATCAATCCAGCTCAGCATGAAAATAAAATGTATTAACTTCCTCAGTGTTGCTTCCTGTCTCACCAGCTTTCTTTTTCCTTTTCACTCAGGAATATGTTGCTTACAGCCACACGGGCAGAATAATTCCAGCGATCTGGTTCAGATACGACCTCAGTCCGATCACAGTCAAGTACACAGAGAGGAGGCAGCCTTTTTATCGCTTTATCACCACGGTGAGTCAATCCCTCACATCCTCAGTGTTTCAACACCAGTTACACTTTCCTCTAGTCTCTACCTGGGTTGACAGGTTAAAGTTCACGAGCTGAAATGAAACTTTTCAGATCAAAAGGTTCACTTTTATTGAAGTAGTTCTTACTCTTCAGGCTGCTCTGAATGTTTTAAATACTAATTTTTTTTTTCTGCTTTTGCTGATGTTTGTTTAATTCTAGAGCCTGTACAGAGTCAGAGCCCTGCTAGCATGTGCTGGGTAGTTAACACACTTTTACTAATCCCAGTGAAATATTTGATGGATTACTGACATTTGCTAAACTTAAACAACCCATTAAACATAAAGGTTTATGTATTTTATTTTATAATCTTGGTACAAACTGTTCACTCAAGTTACAGTTGTAGTGATGTTGGCCTCGTGGAGCCAGTGTTTAGTGGAGGTGCTCGTTCAACCTGTTCAAGACTCTAGATTCTAGAGGTAGACGGGTGACTGACCAGTTAATCAACCAACCGAGTAACTGACTGACCAACTGATTAATTCATTGACTGACCAAATAACTGGCTAGCCTTAAACCAATTGATTGCCACCTATATACCAACTAATTACCAGCCAACCTAACTGATTAACCATCCTATTAACTGACCTATTGCCCAACAAATCCCACATTGATTTACCTGTAAAAAGCCAGACTGTGTTTATATAATCGCTTTACAAGGTTCATTATGTCCTTTTCAATAAATATGGAAGTTCTTTTTTCATACATGTAGAAATTTGAAGACGGCAGTCAGAACATGTCAAGTTAAAGGTAATAAATAATAAGAATAAAAAAGTAATAAACATACATTTCTACATGTAGGAAAAACAAACTTAAATAATTATAGCAGCTATGTTTGTAGACTGTTGTAGTAAACAGACTGAACACAGCTGGGTTGGCTCCATCAGGTAAACTCCTCCTTTAGTCCAGTTCAGTCCTCTCTAAGCACCAGGTAGTAAAGTTAGCACCAGTTTGATCATTTGCTGCTAAGCTATCAGACATTTATTAACTTCTAAGAGCTCTTGTTAAATTCTTGTTAATGGTGAGCCATAAACACACCTGACTGTAAGTCTGTGTTTGCTGACGGGGTAAAAAGTCGACCGCAGGTTAATGTGTCTGCGATAACGGCTTTACACACTTATAAAACGTTACTGGTGTCTCAGATGGAGCCTAAACACTGTTCATATCATCTGAACATAAAACCAAATCTTTTTAATGTCTCAAAGGTCACAATATCCTCAGAGTGTCTGCTGTTAGCTCTGAAGCTGAGCTAACTAACGGCTGGGATGTGTTTATCCAGCTCTGCTTTTCTCAGCAGTGAAGTGAATACCTGCACTGCCCTAACTTCCTGAATTAATTCAATCTTCTCCTCCCCCTGTACTGTCAGCTGAGTGACTTCAGCTCATCCTGTTCGCTCATCAGGAAAGCTTCCTGCTGCTTGATAACGCTCCCAGGGGTTAAATTAGCTTCCTGATTGATGAGCTGCTCCACTGTTTGTCTGCTGTGTTGATTTTTTGACTTAACATGCAGCGAGTTTGAGAGATGAGTGTGTTTATTGTGTTCTCATTAGTCACGGCTGAAGATTGTGTGAGTCAAAGGCCTTTTGGTTTTCCTCCAGCTCATACTTGGGTGTGAGCGTAATCCGTTTGATCAGATGTGATGGAATCCAGCTGGGCTGGAGCCAAACTGAGCTAATAAAACCACTTCAAACGACTTAAAGGTTGATGTGTTTTCTGTAGATCTGCGCCATCGTCGGAGGGACGTTTACTGTGGCGGGAATCATCGACTCGTGTATATTCACCGCCTCAGAGGCCTGGAAGAAGATCCAGATAGGGAAGATGTCCTGAGGACGGCCTCCCGTCCAGCTCGTCTCTTATTTATGAGTGCGAGGTTTCTAGCCTGGTAGCTAAATCCGGTTCGAATGAAAACAAGCTCTTTGTTGAGCTCAACGACGAGTCTCCAGCATGTGATCTAACTACCAGGCTACACGTCTCTTTTTTTACTGAAGATCTTCTTCGGCTCCTCGATCTCCTGCTGACGCGCGGACACGACTATCACATGTCTGCCTCCTCTGTCACTAACGTCCGGAGAGGAGAGGGAATCTCTTGTTACTGAGGGGGTTGATTTATAGAACTGTGTGCCAGAAACTCACTTTGGTTTGTTTTTAAATGAAGTTAAAACGGTTCATGTTTGTGCCCCATGATAAAAAATAAAAAAAAACGCTTCACTTTACGTCCAATCATAGGAATGCCGGTTTTGGGTGATTTATGACCAGATGAAGTCATTAATCAGTTTAAATTAGAAAAGGAAAAAAAAAACAGGTTTGTTGTTCTACGTTATAAAACGTCTAAAGTATTTTGATCTTAAAGGTGTACTTTCCATTTTTTTCTGCAGTATTTAAATAATGTTCCTCCAGGATGAACACCAGCTGTTACTGGGAGCTTCAACATTTCTCTGCACGTTACTGATTGGGTCAAAGTGTCACAACACTATTAAAAGTTTGGGCTTTTTCTAGTTAATCTCAATGATTGAGGGAGAAAATGAAATTACAATGTAATTGTTCTGAAGGTTTGTTTTGTGTGTGTTGACATCAGAACCCGTTCTTCTACTTTAAAAGCTTTTCATGTCCTCTTTTGTATCACTGTTTGTTTCTTGAGTAAAGGTACTATAGAGGTCAGTCTTCTTGTCTATCATTTTTAAAACCTAGCTGATCATTTTGTCTTTCAGAGTTGTACTTATAAACAAAACTTCTTGCAGTAAACTGGTGACTTAAACACCTGTGAGCCACTTGTCACCATCCTGCAGCCTTTGTCATCAAGACCAACATACATTACCAGGCAACCGTATCAGTAATTATTCATAGAAACTGAAAACGGACTGTCTGATCTTGTCCGGCTCTGATCCTGAGGCTTTAAACGCGTGCGTAAGAGAGGGACTTTGAACCCAGACGTTTCCCCAGCTGGCAGCCTGAGCCGACACTCTGCAGGTTGTCGTCTGATGCAGAGCGTGCAGGACGGCTCTAAGCTGTCACAGCTATCATCACGCTTACGTCCACCTCTGATAAGAGGTGCTGAGTGTGACTCACTCCTCCAGCCGCCCTACATCCCTCTGTTTACCGTCGTCACTTCTTGCTTGTTAGCAGAACCCAAACGCTGCCGCCGCCTCCATTAAATGACACAGACGGCACAAATAGATTTGGTTGTCTGATTGGTTCAAGGCATGGATCGCTTCTGTTGGATAAATATGAGCTGAAAATCTGTTCTGAGATCAGTGAAAATTCATAACTTTACAACAGGATATTTCTTTAATTTCTTCCTATGAGTCATAACTTGTACAAATAAAGAAAGAATACTCAGTAAAAAAAGATAAAAATATAAATGTATGAATAGAAAATACTTTTGAGATCTTTGTCATAATGCTGCCACCCAGTGGCTGGTTAGAGGAACTTCTAGTCCATTAGTAGAGGCCTGAGAGGATGAACGGTGAGATGAGTAAAAGCCAGCTCTGCTCCGACGGTCCTGGAACCTGATCTTCAGTCACGGCGATGATGAGACGTGAACATCGTTTACACTCCTCTCTCAGACCATCATCACCTCCACTCTCCACATCACACGTTAGAGGAGGCCGGGCAGGAGGTGTTGGGAGGGGAGTAGAAGTCACAGAAGCCCTCCTCGGTCAGGTGTCCGTACTCGTTGTTGTAGAAGGTCTGTCCTGACAGCTGGCTGAAGAAGCTGGGACGGAGTCCAGAGCTGCTGGTTCCAATGTTGTGACCCAGAGAAGAGGCGGAGGCTGTCAGAGGCTCCGTGCTGCTGGTGCTGCTCATACGACTGAGGGAGGGAAACGCAGCCTTTCAGCATCAATCACAACATCACAGGCAGATTAACGGTGCTGAGAAGTTCTGAGAGTTTCATTAAAATCCATCCAGTAGTTTGAGATATTTTGCTACAGTGCCTATAAAAAGTTGATTTGTAAAAGCAAAAAAAAAAAGGGGGTAAAACTATCAAAAACATTTAATGTTAAAGAGAAAACTAATTTTTACAAAATAATACATAAAAATATATAACATACATGTTAGTATTTAGTGTTTATTTTGGCTGCAATCAGAGCACAGAGCTGCTGAGGAGCGTCCCCACAGCGTGATGCTGCCACCATGCTTCACAGTGGGGATGGTGTGTTTGTGTTATCTGGAATTTTTTTTATATCCACCAAACACGGCGTCTTATCTGATGGCCAGAAATCTCCATTTTGACCTCATCAGACCAAAAACTTGCTTCCACTTGACCTAGTAGTCTCCAACATGTCTTTAGGCAAACTGTAGTCCAGACTTAATCTGAGTTTTCTTCTACGAGGTTTAGTGGCTTAGAAATAGTTTTGTATCATCCTGAATGATACTTTTAATGAACCGTTTCTCTGATTTTCTTGGAGGTTATTTTGTCTTCATGTTGTGATGGTAGCCAGGAATACTCGATCAGTGAATGGACCTTCCAGGCACGGCTGTCTTTATACTGGGTCATCTCCATTCCACTGATTGTGAGACTACTAGCACCAACTGGCTGACCTCTTAGAATTAGGTCAGTCAGTTTCAAAGGGGGTTAATAGTTATGCAATCACAATAGGTTGCAGGGTTTTATTTACCATAATTGTCATAATTTTGTAGAAATCAGGTTTCACTTTGACATTAGAGGGACCTTTTGGTTGACTCATTTTGATCACGACTGATTTCAAAAAGCAATGAAAGGATAGAACATCAAATGGGATTATATGCACTCTAACAGATGAGTTAATACTAAAAACTCCTAAATAAAAGGTGTCACATCCACAACTGACTATATTTATTTCAAAAGCCCAGTTGTTATTACCCTGTAGCTTTATGTCTGCAGCTTTAGTCTCTGACTTTTGTTTTCACATGATCTGGTATTAAAATGCATCTCTCTAAACTGTGCTAAAATGAGGCCTTGGCTTTAAATGACTCACCCTGTTGTCTGCTTACTCATCCAGACTGAGACTCTGCCGATGCTCACTTCCTATGCAAATCTAGTTTCAGTACCCAGAGAGACTGTGGGGGATTGTTCTACAGTTTCCAAGCGAAAGAAGAATGTTTTTCTTGTTTTGACTGAAGCATGTGGAGAATATGTGGATGCATAAAAGCATCATTGGCTAACGTAACTAAAAGCGTCGTGTTCTTTCGGTGAGTAATGCACTGCGTAAATGTCACGCACACCTAGTATCAGTAATACACATCATGGTTTTTGCATGACGAACCTTTTCAGGATGGCACCTCTGTGGTTATCGATTCTCTCAAACTCCTCGGAGGCCAGAACCATCCCGCTGTCGGTCTGATTGTCCTGAGAGGAGACAGTTTGAGACCGACAGCTGCTGGTTTTAGTGGTTATCTCTTTAAATTATTCAATAAATACAAATAAAAACAGGTCATGCTTTTAACAGGTGATCAGAGGATAAAGGAGCGTACCTGAGGAGCTTTCTGTGAGTGCATCTCCAGGGGGAAGTGGTCGAACGTCTTCACTCTGGGCTGAGAGGACTTGGAGGGTCCCACAAACACACAGCCAGCAAAGGGCACGCAGTTATAATACCTGGGTTATACAACATAAACAAATACCAGTATCAGCACCAGTAAATCTTCCATCTTAAAGGTGTTTGGATTTTTTTTTCATGTCAGGGTTAGTCTCACTGTGACGGTATCATTCTGTCATCATAAACAGCATTTTGTTGTGGTTCCTTCACATCCTCCGTTAACACACGACAGCTCAACAACAGTCTGTGTGGTTTGTCATCTTTCTATGAGGCTTTCCCGTCTTCTTTAACTTGTTCCATGTGATTTTTCTTCTTCAGGTTTACAGTTAGTTGTGGGTTTATATTTATCATAGTACAGATGAGCTCACAGAGATAAGAGTATTTTCTAACTTTAGAACAATAAGTAGGTTTCTTTACGTGGCGTTGGAGGGAAATCTTTGAGCTGGAGTTCTAAAATGTATTTCTGAGCTGGCTGATGTCTGTACAGCTAAAAACGTTTGATCAATCAAACTTGTAGAACATTTTTTTACCTGGTTTCTAGTCTATACATTTTTTGGTCAGGTTCAGAAAATGGATCTTATTTTTCAGTTTGAACTTTTTCTTCCTTCACTTCACTTTTGATATTTTTTGCTTCTTTTCAGAAAGCTTTTGTCTCTCCTACAACTTTTTCAGAGAGAGAAAAAATAATAATACAGAATCAAATACAGAACGTGGTTCAGCTTTTTTTAATCACTTGCTTTTCATGGCTTCCTGAATCCTCATTGATTGACTCTATATGGGGAAAAACTTGAGAAAGGAGCCATCAGTGGAGGTTTTATGATTAAATCAGTGCATGTGCTTGCTTTTGCAAAAAGAACCTGCTTGAGCAACATTTTAATGCTCTAAATCCTTTAAAAATCACCATCAATGGATCAGCTGATCCAGCTCATGTCAACACTAAGAGTATTTTTGGAGATTATGCAAACACTAAGGTCCTAATGAGAAAGCTGTTACTGTACTTATATCATTTTGATCTGCCATATTTTAGCTAAACCTTTAAAGGTCCCATATTATGTAAAGTTCACTTCATAAAGATCTTTTAACATTCATACCAGTCCCAAAGACTGTGTCTGAGACCCAAAAGTGTTTAAATATTTTCACTGTTTTCACTTCCTTATTCTCATTTTTGGGAAATGTGTTTTGAGCTAATGCTGCAGAATAGCGGGTGGTTTATAAATCTTTTGAATGAGTTTGGATGAGGGGTTGGAAGAACAACAGCTGCACTCACAGTAAGGGCCAATTTGACAAATGCATAGCGTTTATGTTATTGAGATGTAAAAGAAATGATTCAGAGTGGATAGAAAGTGCAGAATATGGGACCTTTAAACATAAATGTGATCTTCCAGGGTTTTCTGCTGAATTTCACCTGCATTTAAAAACGACTCACATGTCTTTATTTAAATCTCTCAAACTGGTAAGCCTTGATTTTTTGAGTCTATCTAAAATTAAAGAACTAAAAGTACCTGAGGTTAGCTGATGTGTTTTGATTTTAATTATCATAATAAATCAGATTTGGGTTTCAGTTTATCCCTGTTGGTTTATGTTTTTACAAACTTGACAATAAGATATCAGCTGATTCAGAAAAGTCTTGCATGGAGTGTGGTAGTACCTTGTAGACATGGTGTTACAGGCCAGTCTCAGTTCTTCCTCAGATGCAGGTCTGGATGAATCCTGCGAGAAACCATCATCTTCTGAGTTCTGTGAGTTGTTCAGAGGGATGTAATCCTTCCCATCCTGAGGGGAATGACATTATCTCCAACTTATAAAACAAGAAACCATCATAAAACGGTTAGTTGATCCAGAGGAACTCACAGGCAGGCTGTTGTCCTGCAGCAGGTCTGCCAGGATCTGGACCAGAGCAGGAAACATCGGCCTCGCTTTGGGCTCTCCCTGCCAGCAGGCCAGCATGATGCCATATCTACCAGCAGAGGGCAGCAGAGTCACACAAGCAGAAGAAGATCAACAACAAACTGCTGCTGTCCGGCTGCCTGTGTGCAGGATTCAGCTGAATGATAAACCGCTCTGAGAAGTTAAAGAAATGTGACAGGAAAAGGCCATTTCTCCTCAGAATGAGGAGGAGACAGAAAGAAGAAATATTTACATTTCAGGGGAGGCTGTCTCTGGTGCTCTCATCCTGAAGCCATCTTTCAGCCGTTTGCAAAAATCCTCATCAATCTGCACTCCAGGGTACGGAGATGCACCTGGGTGTGTGTGTGTGTGTGTGTGTGTGAGAGAGAGAGAGACACGCATCAGGGAGAGAAACACGCTTTTGTGTGTTTAGATAAAAAGGAAGGACTTTAATTTCACTTCTTAAAGCCAATAAAAAATAAACAAAGTTGTTTGTTTGGGAGGAAAAGATGCTTTAAAGCACAGATTCTCCTGAAGGAGTCTGTATGAAAACAATTCATTTTCTGATTTTATAATTACCAAGAGAAAAGATTTCCCAGAGGAGGACTCCAAAAGACCACACGTCACTCTGGCTGGTGTAGACTTTGTCAAAGATGCTCTCTGGAGCCATCCACTTTAGAGGCAGGCGAGCCTGCGAGAGCATCGACACACCAGACAGATAATCAGCTGTTAAATGGAACCGTTACGTGGGTGGTTTCATAAACAGAGAGAATCTTATTGTTTGCCTGCAGTGGATGGATAATAAACCAGGAATTCTAACTGGTGCTGCAGGCAGCGAGAGGAGGACGTACGTTGCCTTTCCTGACGTAGTCGGGGTCTTTGTAGATGTCTCTGGCCAAACCGAAGTCACAGATCTTCACGATGTTGTTCTCTGACAGGAGGATGTTTCGTGCTGCCAGGTCTCTGTGAATACACTACACACACACACACTCATCAGTTTTCTGCAGGCAGGAGTTTGTGCACATGTGTGTGAAGGGTTTGCATGAACAGTTTCTCTATTGAGGGAGGTTTAAATATATTCAGAGTGGGTAAAGACCAACTTTACTCTTTTAGGATCTATTAGCTTTGAAAGTGACAGTGTGTATTATTGTGTGTGTGTGTGTGTGTTTCTGAGACAGTGTGCATCTGGACCTGGATTCTGTCACTTCCAGACTAAAGTTTCTGCAGCATAATTTTCAAAGCTGCCAGCTGCCTTTGAAGCTGCAAATTATTTACAAGAGTCAACTCTCACTCTCGCATTCATTAGAATTCACAGCTGTAATTAATTTAGTTTTTCATGCAGTCACACTGGCTCTCATTAGAGGAAGACCGTAGCGTGTAATGTATTATCAGACAAAGATAACCTGAAAAAAACTAAAGGCTTTATTCAGATAATGAGTTCATTTATTAAGAGAAAACAGCTTTCCAAACCAACCGGGCTCTATGTGAAAAGTAATTGCTCCTCTTGTTAAATCATGAATTAATTGAGATTAACCACAATATACGGAAAGCCGAGTGTAGCTTTACTAGCCACATCCAGGCCTGATTACTGCCAGACCTGGAGAGTAAGGAAATCAGCTGTCTGACCCCGTTAACTAGGCTAAAAGACCTCAAAAAGCAACACATAAAGCCCTGCTCTAAAGAAACCCAAGAACTAAAGAGTTAAGAAGGACGTCCATAGGGGGATGACCTTCTGCAGACCAACAGCAACACAAAATCCATCTCATGTTTGACAAAAACAACACCACCTTGATAATCTTTTGGGAAGATATTCTGTCAATTTCATCAAAACATCCTCATACATCAGTCAGACGTGGTGGTGGTAGTGTGATGGTCTGGGGCTGCTTTGCTGCTTCAGGACCTGGATGACTTGTAACTGATGGAACCATGAATTCTGCTGTCTACCAGAAAATCCTGAAGAAGAATGTCTGACTTTTGACCTTAATCAGGCCGCTCATGCTGGAAAATCCTCCAATATGGCTGAAATAACATACAGCCAGTGATTATGTTTAATGGTCAATTACTTGTCCACATAGGACCAGGTTGGTTAGAAAAACATCTTTTAAAGGCACACTATAGTTTTGGCTGTTTTTAGCACCCCCTAGTGTCCGTTTTAAATTACTGTCACTGAAAAGGGTCGTATCATCAAATACTGGCTCAAGAAAAATATTTTAAAATATGAAAAAGTTACTTAGTGTGCCTTTAAAACAGCTTCCTGTGTTTATCCACATTATCTGAAATTAGTTTATGATCTGATGCAGAAATCTAAAGGGGTAAATTCATGCAGTACTGTATGGTTTGTTTAGTCATTCCAGTTGTGCTAAATATTCTAATTCTTTCAAATAAACATAACATTTCTGAACAATAATCGCATGAATGAATATTGAGCATAGAGGCCTGAAAAATGAACGATCCAAACCCTGAAGCTAAGCTCCACTCACCACAAATTAGTCACTTGTTTTTTGACATAACAGTGCTACACTTCACCTTTCTGGAGGCCAGGAACTCCATCCCACGAGCCACCTGGAAGCTGTAGCAAATTAAATCTTCTATCGTCAGCGGGGTTTTCCACAGGTCCTCCACTGAAGAGGGAAACACAGGACGGAGTGAACGGAGAACGACACAAATATCATTTTTACCCTGATGATGAATATAAACGGCTCACTTTTCTCCACCGCAGGGTGCTGATTGGACTCCTTGGATGATGTAATCTGAGGGGTGGAGGATGCGGGGGATGGCTGACGAGCTCTTTGGTCCATCTGACCCGCTTCAATCATCCGCCTCACCTGGCTTTGGGTTTTGGGAGAGCGGTCCTGAACAGAGCACGGGTTGATCACGGCATCATCCCCAGGATCAATACTAAACGAGTTAGGTGTGAGTGCCGACTAGAGATGAACGCAGAAATTATATAAAGGAAACAAAGACTACTAAATATAGAAAGAAAAGGTGTTTTTAAACAGCAGAAACACAAATACAGAGGTGTTTAGAGTGATTCGGTACCCTGTAGGGAAGGAAGAACTCCCTTTTGGCTCGCAGGAAGTTGGACAGATTTCCATATTTGCAGTATTCCACTATCACCATCAGTGGACCTAATAAAGCACAGATTTGATATATTAGCTTTATTTTTTCACATTTAAAAATAAATAACATTATATATGAACGTTTTTTTTCCTGCTTATTTGATGCTCTATAGATCTAAAAGAGGCCCAGGCTGAGAGAAACTGGACATTTATTTTATTCCTCATTTTGTTTTAGAGATAAAAAATGCTCAAAGGCTGGACAAAATGATTAAAAAAAATCTAATAATTAACAATGAAGTCTACACGTAATGAATCTGTACACATAGAGAAATGATTAATAATTATGAAATATTAAACAAATCTTTAAATAAAACATAAATATTGATAAAATCCCTTTATTTAGACTTACACATTTACAGATACTACTGCAGCATAAAGGAGTGTTTTAATATGAAAGTGACCTGGACTCACCGTTGGGTTTGGTACAGGCTCCTAACAGATTAACCACATTCAGGTGGTTCCCGATGTGAATCAGAATCTTTAACTCCGACATCAAAGCTTTGTGCTCGCTGGCTGTGGCTCCATCTGAAACAGACAGGTGAATTTTTTTTATTTTTTTTTTGAACAGCAGGACTTTTCTTTTGTGCTCTTTTTTCATTTTACACTTCTATATACCCCCCAACTGGACAACTCTTCTGTAGAAGTGACCCAGATCTTCACTCATCCCTTCCTTTAAGATCGTGTAAAAGTTGTGACTGATTAGAACGTTTGAGACATTAATTCTGAAATCCTGATCATCTCAAAGGCTTCACAGAAAACCTCCAGATAGAGGTGGAGAGAGGCACGTCTCTTGCCTTGGTTAAAGACCTCAGAGTGGAGAGAGGATGCTTCTTCTAATCCCCTGATTCATTCATAGTCACAACCCAATCTCACCTTTCAGCATCTTGACAGCCACTGTGTTCAAACTGCTGCTCTTGTTGATGCCGTAGATGGACGCTTCAATTACCTTCCCAAAAGCACCGTGACCTAAAACTTTACCTGTCAGGACGAAACACAGAAAAACAAAACATGTCTGGTGTTGTCTCACTGGAGGACAAACTGTGACAACGCATTCTGTAAACCCTAAACGAAGCGGGAGGAATTAGAACATTAGCCTCAATATGTTTCCATAAGATGCTGTATGAAACTGTTGCATTTCCTTTGGGTGTTTTTTAAAAACGCCGTTCTGGGAATGAGTGAATATTCAACATTAGCTCTCATCCCAGCAGCTCTCTGCACAGCTGGCTTTGATTCAAAATATTAGAGATTCAGAAAATTTTAAAAAACTATTCAGTTTCATCCATCTATCCACCCTCATCCCTGTATCTGTCCTCACACACACACACACACACACACACTTCCTCCTAATACGCCTCTTTGTCATCCGTTTGTCCCACTTTTCCTGGCGGCTCACCCAGCTGGAGTCTGTCTCTGGAGATCTCCCACTGCGACGAGTCGTAGGGCAGATATTCACACTGCTCGTCCAGCGGCACCTCCCCCGGGTCCATTATGATGGACAGATAGCCCGTCTTTATGTCTGCTGGGTTCACCTGCAGCCCCAACAGAGAGGAATATGAGGTGAGGAGGTCAGATAAGATGATGACGAGCACAGGGGGAAGATGAAGGGAAAATGTGCAACAAGTGATGTTTGTAAGTTTTCAGGCAGAAGATGAAATCACCTGAAGTTATTCTTTACTTGTGCCAGAATACCTTGTTAGTTTAATGTGTGTTTTTTTTTTCTGAAAAGGAAGTGAAAGAAGTTTGGCAGAAGAGACTTGTTTGTGTTTGAGTGACAGCAGCTGGCAGGCTGAGCTGCAGCAGGAGACAAACAAACTGTACCGAGCTGCTGATCAGACATCCTCATCATCTAAGTGATGCTTTAACACATCTTTACATGCTGCTTAATACCATGCAGCTAATGAAAGTTTGAAGATCATAACAAGAAGTGTCGCGTGATGAATAATAACAGTTTTATGTCTAAAATAGAAGAAAATCAACCAGAAGCTCCTGCTAAGGTCACTGCAGCTACAAGACCAAAGCATCCCGTCAGAGCAGGTCTTAGTTATACAAGAGGGAGACTTCAGCAGCACAATGTGGGTTGTTGTTCAAAGTGTACTGTCGAGCTATTAGTCACTGTGACTGTTTATAGACGTCTGTGAATTATGTTACTGCAACAAGCTGTTAGCGTATACTTTTATTGTCTGAGAAACAGAAGGTTTTGTTCCAGACCTCCTATAGATTTAGAGGCTGGAATTCACTGAGAAACAACTTTATGTGAAAGTTTCTGTGCATGTGTGTTTATCTGTCTGAGGAGTTAGGGAAACATCTAAAGAACACATCACTGGACGGATTTTATTAAAACTTAAAAAGTTATGACCGAATCTACAACTTCTGGAGTCAACCTCATTCAAGATGGCCACATTACTTCTACCATGATGTTTATGTTTACAGCATTTATTTTAGGGATACGATATTGGTATCGGTTAAAGTTACCCAATACCAGGAACTGATACCAGTGGCTTCACTGTCTGTGATGTGATTTCCGTTGTAGTTTCCTATATTGAACACTAGGGAGAGCTATTGAGCTAAAGTGTGGGTTGAGAGCTGGAGATGGTGCCAAATAGTTCATTTTATTTGGTTAAAATGTGGAAAACTGCAATAATTTCACTGTGAAATCACAGAAAATTGTTATTTTTCACCTTATATTTTAGTTTTGTGATCATTTTCATTAATTTTTTTTTAAATCTAACTCAGTTATTTGTTGTAAAAAGCAGAGAAGAAAAAATAAAACCTGTATTCCAATTTGTTGCATTTTTTTGTGAGGTAGAAGTATCGGTATCGGTACTCTGTATCGGCGAGTACTCAGATTTAAGTATCGGTATCGGATCGGTTTTGAAAAAAGTGGTATCGGCACATCCCTAATTTATTTATTTACACCAGAGAGGCACCGTTTTTAGTTTTGAGAGTTTTCTGATTGTTGAGCAGCTCTGACTTTTTGATACAGATAACTGTGATTATTTCAATACATTTGTTTTTCATTCCTGATAAATAAAAAAATAAATATTCTGGAAATAAAAGGTGCTGATGGACAATCTGTTATTTTTACATTTAATTAGAGCTTCGTAATGGTGAGTTCACAGTTCTTATAGCTGCTTAGCAATGCTTCATTCACAGACTGATAAATAGTCTAATATTTGAGTTTCAGGTTGGTGATCAGAGGTCAAACCGATCATGCTGAATACTGGCTGATGCTGACGGCTGCGTCTCGGCTCCTTACTGGTCCTGTACTCCATTATTTGCCTGCTCTTGTATTTTTTTTCATGTGGCTGACAGCTCCTGTGGTGCCCCTGGGTATCTGTATTTTTTGTATTATGTATTTGTTTTTTTGCTCTTGGTCTAAATTGACAGCCAAGTCACAGCAATAAAAAAAGTTTCCTTGTGAAATGTTTTTATGTCTGATGTGCATAAGTACATAATCATAGCAGATTTTATGACACTTTTACAGCTAAAACAACAAAATCCACATGGCCCGCCTAAAATAATAGGGCTATTAGAAAAGTTTCTGAGTACGAGAAACATGACATGACCTGGAAAAAATAGCAAGGACTAAAAGAATGTTTAAAAGATTCAGTCTAAAGATTCTGAGACTTTGAAACTCTAAATCTTGGTATGTTTTGTCCTAGGCTATATGTCTGTATAAATAAAATAACCGCCCCTCTAATGCTAAAGCGCTTATAGATAAGACATGTAATGAGGTAGACTTGGATCCAGCTGCATTTCTCTGGTGAGACAGGTGAACAGTTGTGCCCTCTGACCCGTTTCACGTTGCAGAAGATGAGGATGAGCAAGGCCCAGAAGAAAACAGCGATGACTCCGGTCCCGATGAGAATCACGATCTCGATGTTGGCCTTGTCACTCGAACCTTATCGCAAACAGAAAAAGAGTGAGTCGGCTTTAGGAATGGTAACATCCTGACAGTCTGCACCCCGTACCGTCTACAGGGGGCGCTGCGTTATAAAGTATTTGCCCCCAGCTCCTTTACACTAAATCTTCAGCTGAGATCAATGTGCTGAGCAGACTTTTCAAACATTCTGTTGGAACCACTTGCAGCAATTCCTCTAAATTATTCATTCTGAACACAAAATGTCCAAGAAGTCAATGGCTTTCATTTGGAGAGCAGCAGACCACAATGAGCACATGAACTTCAGCTGCAGGGTAAAGTCTGGAGAGTTGAATTATGTGCAGTTTTTATGATTAGGTCCTCTGTGTGTGTTGCTGTCTCACCGATGACCCTGACAGCAGCTGAGGACTGGACGCAGCCTCGCTGGTTGCAGGCGGTGCAGGTGTAAAGTCCAGCATCCTCCTCTCTGACCCGCTGGATACTCAGCGTGCGGTTGGAGTCCTGTAGCTGGACCCCTGTATGATTAATGACACACACTCTGTGAAACGACGACGTGCCGCCACTCCTCCACCTCTCACTTTATTAAGCTGTGCATCATTTGGTTTTGGGATGAGGGATTCTTGTCACGCCTCCAGATATCTATTATTCCATCACTCTACATGTCAGGCTTCATGTCTGAGCAGCCCGCCTGAGTTAACCCGGAGCATCGGCTGTCAATCAGACCCACAGATCGCCGAGAAAACACACACAGGGAATAGAAATGAGTCGCTTCTGGTGCTCAGCAGTGGTTCATCCACCAGTATGAGGTCAATACTCTTTAAAAAGTGTGTAGCTTCTAAGATTTTCTCCAGATTTTGTGTGTTTTTTTTATTCTACAGCCTCATTCTAATGAAACAGCTCTTCTGACTCATAATGATGCAGGACAATGTTCTGTTCTGGTTCTGACTGCTGCCTCCGTTGACCATCACCTGCTGTTGATAGGCTGAGACACTGGCCTATCAGGAGTGGTTCTCCTCATATCTGTCAGAACGTTATTGTCTGTGGCTGTCTCTAAGTACAGGTCCTCCACTACCTCCCTCGCCCATGGTGTCCCACAAGGTTCTATGTTGGGGCCTCTGCTGTTCCTTCTTTATCTGCTCCCTCTTCAGCTCATCCTGAGCTCTTTCATAGAAATCTACCATCTTTATGCAGATGACATTCAGCTGTAGATCTCCTTCAAGCCCCATGAGATGCAGACATGTTTAGGCTTTATTAAAAACTGGATGGCTGGGAACTTTCTATAACTGAAGTCCTCACCTGTGCTCTGGACAACTTGCTTCATTTACCAAACCCTAGAAACCAAATCTGTTTTCTCATGTCAGTTCTCTGGTTCACTCTTCCTTCTTTCATCTCAAGAACATTACTAAATTGAGTTCCATTATCTCACGCTCTGAACTGGAAATCTGCTTTCCTCTTTTCTCCTCTGGGCTACTGCAACTCACTCTTCACCCGTCTTAGCAAAACTTCCTTGGATCAGTTACAGGTGGTCCCGAATGTTTGTGCAAGACTTCTGATTTAGTCCTCTGAATACACCCTCTTCAAGCTTCAGTAGCTGCCTGTAAATCCAAGGGTTCATTCCAAGATTCTTTTTGTTTTATGTGTATGCACCAGCATACATCAGTGATTGTTTACATCCTTACACTCCTCGCCTTCTAGCAGCTCCAAAGACCAGATATTAAAAGTCCAGGTGATCGCTCTCTCCAGTCTGGAGTCTGGACTTTGGAATGAACTTCCTGTGTTATAGTTTTTTCATTGGTTTTAACCATCCATTTGTTTCATGACCTTTATTTTATTTATTTTTTTGTATTTTGGTATTTCACATGATATTTTGAATGATATTTATTTTTATAATTGCTATGTTTTTAATGTTATTTTTTCCACTTGTCTTTGTCATGTCCTGCCCCTTTGTGTTCAGTCCTGCCTGTCTTTTCTCCTGTTGTCCATGTTCCTCCTCCTGTGTCCTGCACTAATCCTCCACAGGTGTGTCTTGTCTCCCTGATCACCTCCCTCCCTATATATATACTCATGTTATTTACCCTGACTCCGTTTAGCCTGTCTCTCTGAGTTCAGCCAGCGATAAAGCTGTTTTGCTTTCACCTCGCCGTGTCCTGCCTCCCTTCCTGCTTGGGTCTTGCACTTACTCCAACTGTGACAGTCTTTATTTTCTTAATAGTCTTTTTAATAGTCTTTTTATGCTTTTGGTTTTTGGTCTTTTAATCATGTTTTAATTTGAAGCACTTTGTGTGGTTTTTTTTCCGTGAAAGGTGCTCCATAAATAAACTTTACTTCCTTATTTACCCCCAGCAGGTCCCTGAGGTCCAGTGATCAAAGCCTGCTGGTTGTGCAGCGTACCAGGCTGAAGACTAAAGGAGACAGAACATCTGCTGCTGTGGCCTCCAGACTCTGGAACTCTTAGCCTCAGATCAGTGACTCAGTCACTTTTAAAATGTAGCTCATCAGTTTAACCCTCGTGCTTTCTTAGGGGGTCAAATTGGCTCCAAAAGATTAGAAAACTCCATAGGCACCCAAATAAGGACAGTGTGAGGGTTAAACTGTCTTTTTTCATGAACTACTATAGATTACATGTTCTATAGTCTCCTAATCTGCTCATATTTCTGTTAACTCTGTATATATGTGTGTCTCACTTGTTTATAACTGTAAAGCACCTCGTGATCTTTCTCTTAAAGGGTGAAATAGAATAGAAGATGATCCTAGTTTAAGACTCTGTCATGAAAGGTGGCTGTGATTCTTTCTAAACCTTCATTTTTAAAAATAATGAGCTCAAGTTCAGCCCAATTATGCTCCACAAACTTTCTGACTTCCTGCTGGTTTGTGTTTGTCCTGGCAGGCGGGCCCTGTTGTGTAAGCGTGAGTGTGTACCGTGTGTGTGTGTAGGTGTATTTCTCCCACCTGACATTTGGTGGAGAGGCTGGTTGTCTTTGAACCAGGAGAGACGGGGCAGAGGTCGGCCCTCCGCGTCGCACTCCATCCTCAGAGACTCGGTTACGTTCACCGTCTGGTTGGTGAGGCTGCGCCTGTACCGAGGCGCCTCCAGGGCTGGAAAATAAATCCCAACAGTCAACAATAGAGCCATGTACACAAGCAGTCTTATATAATTGAAAAAGTAAATAGAAATACGAACATAAAAAAGAAAAAACAACAATAAAAAAAAATCCTATTAAAATGTACATCTGTCCTGGAGGGAGTGATGCAAGGGTATCCAGAGCTGAACATGAATGAAGCATAATGAAGGTTTGTGCCTCGGAGCTCTGTTTTCTGTTACATATCTACGCTGTGAAAAAACCAGGTACTCTCCCCATTACGTGTGTGGGTACTGGAGTGTGTGGGCACGTCTCTTTGTGTGTGTGTGTGTGTGTAACTGTAAGCCTGCAGCATCTCAGCACCAGCTCCTCTCCTGCGACCCATCATGTGTGTTTCCTCTGCAGAGCGTTGCTCTATAATTAGCCAGGGTTTGACTGAATATTTTCAGGACGTGTATCTTGGTGTTTGAGGCTTTTATTTCTTTTTACTTCCTCTCACCTCTGACAGAGATGTATCTGAAAAGGCACTGCTTCTCCCCGCTGCGCCTGCTCTGAGCCGTGCACACGTAATGCCCCTCGTCCTGCAGCCGAACCGACTCCACGGTGAAGTCCGACACCCAGCTGTTGGAGTTTTCCTGGAAGGAGGGCTCGCCCTGGAGGGGTTTAGCGTACTGGTGCATGCTGCTGCAGTCCAGCTCCTGAGGCTTACCCTGCTGGTCCTGCAGAGCCTGGAGGTTCAGGCGGTACCACTGCAGCTGATCGTAGGTGTAGTTGTCAGCGCTGCAGCGCAGAGACACCATCTCCTGCTCCAGAGGAGTCTCAGAGGGATGAACATCCACACTGAAGCCTTCAGGGATGGCTTTAGGGATGAGAGAGGTGTAGTTAGGGGTCATGGTGGAGCTTTATGTTGCAGAATGATGAAAACCATCATCTAAAAAATCAATCCTTCCAATTACAACAACAATAAAAAGATGTAGGGAAGTTTTTCACTTAAATCCAGGGGAATCTAACCGTGGAATGTTGATCGAATCGGTCTTTGTTTTGAGCATCCCAATAAAATGTTGCTTCTGCAGCTCGCTATATAACCTGAAGGCCATTCTCATCCTGGGAAGTTTTATTACAGTTATTTCTTTGGCATTAAAGTGTTATGGGTAATAAAAGTTGGTGCCATACACAAAAAGGCCATCTCAATCAAAAACAAGCTTCCACTATCGAGGATTATTTCAAGTGTTTTTCCAAAATAATAAATTCAAGCTCTGTTGACAAATGGCTAAAAGTTTTAGTCAAATAAAGACCAAGAGGATCATAACCCTAAAAGTAGCATATTACTAACAAATAATAAAAGTTTAAAAAGTTTCTAATTAGATTTACAACTGCTGGTCTAAACTGAAAGGCATCTTTTGAGAGTTTCTAAAACTCAACACACAAGAACCCAGAACAAGCACCCACCTCACCCCTCGGTCCCTGAGTGGCAAAACATGACTGCATCTAATAGTTCTGGGACTGAGTCTTGCAAAGATTATCACCTATTAAATACTGTTTTAAATACTGAAACTCATGAATCAGCTTTTAAATCAGCCTGGAGGCCTGGTTGGACTCTAAATCTGGATTTTTCTTTAACGTTAAAGTGAACATTATTGTAAAAAGACAAGTTCATTCAAACAGTTTGTGTTTTTTATTCTTGTTGACGTCTAGTGGACAGATGTAAATATTGTGTATAATCTCCAGTGGTGCCCATGCAGAATGTGAGCACAGCTGTTAGATGAGAGGGCTCACGCTACACTTTGGAGTGAATTATAAAACTTCCCTTTCTGTCTTTATTCACAGAATACACAGGTTGATATTATCTTAAGGTTGACAAGCCATCAGCTTATTTCTCTGTGATCCAGACAAACAGAAGACTTCCATTTATGCCACGTGTGTAACCAGCTTCTGACCAAAAACAACACTAAACCCATCTTACATTTGCTAAAAACACACCTTGATGATCTTTTGTAACAATATTTTGTGGATTGATGAGAGAAAAGTGGAACTTTCTGGAAGACAATAACTTTTTCACTCAAGGTCAGGTTGGCTTGGAAAGCCTTTTCCCCATAACGTTTAAATTATTAACAATTAAATCATCATTTGAAGACTGCATTTTGTATTTGCTCTTATCTTTGTTATCTTGTCTGATAATGAAATGTGTTTGCTGACCTGAAACATTTAAATGTGACAAAAAAGTAGAAAAAAAAAGTAGAAAACAAACTTGCTTTGCTTTTTGTGTTTGTGTGAAGTAAAAATCAACCTACTCACTGGTCACATAGAAGTAAATCAGCCGCTCATCTTTTCCCACTTTGTTCTCAGCAGAGCACTTATACATGACAGAAATGCTGGCGTTGCGTATTTGAAGCCTGCTGACTATCTGTTGGTGAGGAAACAGACAATGGGATTTAAATTTATGAAGGAAGTGTTCAAACTCTACATTATGTTGTTTCATGAAAACACCAGGTGAACCCACTCAGGTGTGACTGATATGAATGGGATCTTTGCATGTGTGAACATCTGCATCCGTGTTGGGATGTTTCCTCAAATAGTTTATAAATGTGCAGGCGTTTGTCTCTTATTCATATGTCTGGATGTGTTTATAAAAAAAAAACCCTTACAGGAAGTCTGCAGAGGAAAGCTGCTCTAAACATTTCTACAATGTAAATGGCTCCTGATTGACTAAGTTGGTTATAGAGCTCAGAATTTGGGACACTTTCAAAAAACATCACAGCTCAGCGATAAGCATTAACACATTAAGATTGTGTGCTTAAAAAAACGATTCATAGAGAAGCTAAAAAACACCTTTTGCCGATTATCCACCACTTCGACCGACGTTTCAATCGATTCGATTTCATTTATGCCATTTTCTGAGTTAATCTCCTGCCAGTTCGGGCAGTCTGCGATCCCGTCACTCCGACCTTTCCTGTCTCGCTGGACCCTGGAAATGAGCATAAACACATCTATGGCTCCTGTCCTCATTGACATGTGAGTCAGAGAGTGAGCAGTGGGCAAGAATTCAGAAAACACATCAAACCATATCCTCTTATTTTTCTCCACACTTCGGATTGCATTTCAGATCAGCTCGTGTCCCGGAGCCAAGGCAATTATAACAAGTGTCCCTGCAGCTAATGGAAAACAACCATTCCCATTAAGATGATCCACTGTATGAACATCACAGCAGAGCTAATGAAACATAAAATGGGATTTATTTGGCCTTTTTTTTTTACTTAAGGGACATTATAAAACACGAGGAGAACGTGATGGTACTCAGGTTCACTTCAGTGTCTATGAAATCTACAAAGAAAACACGAAGCCTACTTTAAAACTTACAAGAATTTAGTACATAAAGTATTAAATACAGTAATAATTTATGAACGTATAAAAAATGACCCTTTTCTTATGTGTTGGTGGTATAAGGCGAAGAAGTTAATAAAAAACCATCCTGCTAATCACTAATGTTAGCAGTTAGCATCGTCCTTGTTTTTTTAGCAGTTAGCTTGATAACGCACTTCAAAATACAGTCTTAATATTTAAACGTTTACTCCCACTATTACTAAATAATTAAATGCATATGAAAAATACAAATTAAATCCAAAAACATGATATGAAGATGGCAGTGATTTTTACCTGTGGATCTTACAGCTAGCCTGTTTTTTTAGGCTAAAACACAACATACCTGCTGTGTCTCTTGCTCATACATTAATATACTTTAAAGTGAAGAAAAGTTTTTACCTGTACACTTAAATTAAAGTTAACCTTGCTGCCAGTAATGCAAGTGATGGTATAAAATTAGTAATAGGATACAAGCTTTAAGGTTAGCACAACCACAACAATTAGCTTGTGTAGCCAAGGTATTGCTAGAGTTCTGGTGAAACCAGTGACTAAATATAAATAACATGATAGTATGTTTTACTAGATCAATAATCTACTGAATTACAATGTAATATAATCAGGTGTACAGAACACAAAAATATTACAAGTAAGGAGTGTTAGCTTACATGTTAGCTAACATTGAAAACAATTCATTCTGCTTACTCGGGATTTAAACCAGATTACATTCTAAAAACTGTAAGACTCAAACTACAGGTATAGCTATGTTCTTTTACATGTATTTAATTTGTTTCTTTGGTTTAAATAAGCACTTTACTTAAACAGTTTATATTTGTTCTAAAGATAAAACTAAAATATTTAAATCAAGTAATAAAGTTTTATTTTTTCTATATTGTTCATACATATTTATTTACTTTTTATTGCTTTGACAACTTATAAAACAATTACTTTACAGTACATCTAAAATAGTTTTTGATAAATCTTTTAGAATTAAATAAACCTGTTTTGGGGCCCTTTAAATGTTCCAGCACACTGATATAACTCCTCTCATGAAGCTAAATTCATAAACTATGGGGTACCAATTGTAAAGTAATAAATTAAAAAAGACAAACTAATAGTAACTTTTTACCACACTTAGCATTTTATTCGCAAAATGTTGTCACATTAGCTCCTATAAAATTAAATCTAGCGTGTGATATTTCAAAGTTCCTTTTTCAGCTATATTATTATTAATGATATTACAATGGTAAATGTTTAAACAACACTAAAATTCTATTTTAATGTTTAGAATAAAGTCTAAATGTAAAAATTTGTATTGAAATGTTGAAATCTAAATCTAAATGCGGCATAAGAATCATAACAAAACGCCATAAAACTGATCTGAATTTGCAGGACACATTTAGTTCAAACAGCCACAACTTTATTTGGGTTTTTTATTAACATGATCAAATATCCTAGCTGTGTATTTCTGAATGTGTAATTATTACAATCGGCTCTCCATAAAAATGATCTTAGAATGGGCCACTTCTTTAATACAAGTCCCTAATTAAATGTTTATTTCTAGTTGTGTTAAACCATAACTGCAAACTTTAAAATTCTACAGAAGACTTCAAAAGCACATTCTCAAAGTACACCTCATCACACTCCTCACAATGAGCTGCAGGGACACAAGAAATGTCCTGTAAGCTTCATCACCAGAATAAAAACAGAAACTCAATTATACAAAGAAAAGGTCAAAACATCTCTATATCAGTCAGTGTCTGTAAAATGTCACATTAGATGCAGCGTGCATGTAAAAGAACATAAACTGGGCAGCTTGAGCTGAAGTCCTGGCTCTGCTGTGTGTGTGTGTGTGTGTGTGTGTGTGTGTCTGCACAGTGTGTGTCTCCTATAAAAACACATTGGGCATCCTGGGTCTGCAATCATTGTTGCAGACTCACATGGAAAGGTCAGAGCAGCAATAACTTAAAAAAATTAAGCCCTGGGGGAAGATGGTGAAGGAATTTAAGTACAAGGAGGATATTCAGCAGCACCACCCACAACACTGAGGCTTACAGAGACAAGAAAAAGTGAGAATGATCGTCTAGAGGGTCTATTAAATCGTGCCGTGACCTTCAGAAGAGATAAAGAAAGAGGGAAAAAGCCCGAAGCCAAGCTTAGTGTTTGTTTCAGTGTTCATGTGTAAGTATATACATGTGTGATTTATATATCATCCAGCTGATTGACTGAAAATGTGCTCATCCATTATAGATTTGATGAAGTCAAGCTGCTGTGTCAGCGCTGGACCACCTGTCCATCTCCTGCCCTGCTGACAGATAGTCCTGGGTATATTTAGGACTAAACTATAACTTACAATCTGCTTTGGCTGCTGTTGAGGACACAGGGGCCCCAGGGCCTCCACTGCCAGCTGACGTTGGGAGCAGGGAGACCGTAGGCAGTACACGTCAGCGTCTGGCCGCCGCCACTGGGATAAGGACTGGAGGGATCAGCGACTTCTTTCTCGTGGATCTGTGGGGGGACTGGAAAACACAAGAGACACTCGATAAATTCAACCAGCCTCTTGGGTTCAAAGCTCTAATTTTATTGTCATTTTTTATGTGTAAAATATGAAAACTTACTTCTATGAAATTTAAGTGGAGGAACATTATAGAAAGTAAATCAACAGCAAACATATTTAACTTTTTAAAAAGGTTGTTTTTCTCTTTCCTAACAGACACATTTTTGTTGTTGAGCTGTGAAACACACAGAAGGTTTTCATGTTCACACATTTACATTTAAAAAAGGGAAGAAGTAATTGAAACTCTGCTTGCATTTCAAAACTAAAATCTAAATTTTTTTGTGTCTTTTTGCATCTTTTTTTTTTTTACAGAAAGTCAAAAGAAAAAAGAAAAAACAAATGAGAGAATCTTAATTTGATTTAGTTTGTCTTTCACAGCAGCAAATATCAAACTTCCATATGAAATCTTCTTTAACCAGGTCTTTGTTTTTTGTGTTAACTTGCCTTTAAATTATTAAAATAATGTTGTGTTCAAAAATTCAAATGTGAATCATCATGATTTTAATAAAAGATATAACAGAAATAAAGTTTTTACAGCACGTTTTATAAAAGGCACTTGTTTGTGGGAGTGGGAGGTATCCTGGACTGTGGAGGATATTATTGTGTTGATGATCTGCAAACACACTTTCTATTCACTGCATATTACACAAACTAGTTAAATCTGTTTAGAAATGTTAGGGTTTTTTTGCATTTTATATTTTATTTCTGTTTTTACAGAGACAAACAGCTGAGTTGCACTCTTCATTAACTTACATATATAGTAAAAATTAATAATCAGTATAAAAACTCATGATAAATTGTGACCAGGGTTTTGCTGTAAGGTTTAGTATTCGGCACAGCGTCCACCCCTACACGGCCTGATTCGCCTCCACGTACCGTTAACAACAAGCGTGATGTTGAGCCTCTTCTCCAGCGAAGCGGCTCTGTTTTTCAGCACCGCTGTGTACGTCCCAGAATCCTCCTGACAAACTTCCTTAATCTCCAAAGCGTGGTTAGAGTGCATCCTCATCCTCTTCATCTTGAACTCTGGCCGGTGGTTCATCAGCTCTCCGTCTTTGTACCTGAACACAACACACACGCTCAGCTGCCGCCGAGCAAAAACCCACCTCTGCTCAGGTGTTCGGCCCATCAGTTAATCTCTACATTAGCGGCCGTTACAGGCCTAATTGTGCTTTTGAGAAGTTCCCTTTAGATTTAATGAACCCACCAGAGAGCCTTATCTTACCATTGCGTTTCAGGTGTGGGGAAGGCAGAGACGTTTAGCTGCAGCTTGAATGATTTCTGTCCGGCGGTGACCTCCGCCACAGGTCCATCTCTGTAGCCGAGGTTGATAAACGGCTTCTCTGGAATTAGAGGCGTTTTTTTTTTTTGGGGTGTTTACATTATTGCTTTAAAAGCTTTGAGTGTGAGTATCAAACACTCAGCTACCGTGAACTTGGTGCTTTTAAAAGGTTTCTCTGGATGCCTGGTTTCCACACAGACCGTGTGTTTAAACACAGCTTTAACAAGTGGAGTGGATTCTTAACGACAGAACCACTTTAATAAGTTTAGAGCAAAACGCTAGAAGCATAAATGCTCACACATTAAACTGCTGTAGATTGGTGCGTTTGCTCTTTTCTTCAAATGCACAGACGTGACATGGAAGGCCTTTGATAGTGACTCACTATGATGAACAAATAAGGGTTTTTTAAACAATTTTAGCACGCTCCCAGATTTGAAAGCATGCTTATAGTTAACTTTTTAAAAATTTTTCTGCAGATTACCAGGGTTAAGGTCTGCAAAAATGCAGCTCACCATGAACCATGACTTGGGTCTGCGTGGTTTCCGTTGTGTCCATGATGGTGACATTACAGACGTACGAGCCGCTGTCTGTGACGTTGACGCTGTAGACGGTCAGGACTTGAACAGCCTCCGTGGCGTGGGACAGGGACTCTCGATGGGGCTTCGTCTCCACCCAGCTGTTTGTCTGATGAGCAGAAACAAACCCTGAGTACTTTATGCTCCGGCTGAATTGTGTAACTGGTATAAAATCTGCTGAGTACCTGTTTACCAGGATAGGACCACTGAATGTCAACCCCAGCATCGAACTCCACCATCGCCGTGCAGTTCAGAGTGAGGGTCTCCCCCACTAGAAGCTCCACCGGCTCCTCAGGAAACAGCTTGACTTCGTAAATCTGACTTCCTGTTTGGGAAATATTTTAAAAAGTGGAGAGGTTTGACAGCAACGGAGGTCACCGCGACACCGTCAGCAGTTTTCCCTTCCTCGTGGAAGCAGAGGAAATAACTTCCCTTGGGATCAGTGAAGACATCCTACTATGAGGAGGTTTTCTGTCACAACCTTGCACGGTTTCCATTCATGTGTCAGGCTAAATCACTAAAGGAAGTCAAAGTGAAGCCTCAATTAGAGATAAGAGAGAAAAGCCTAGAAAGCTTTGGACAGAGGCCAGCGGAGCTGAAATTCAACTCTTTGCCGTCACTGAGAATGATGATGATGTCTGAGCAACCGACTGTGATTGTTTAAAACAGCCCATTAGTCTTCGGGGCGAGGAGCCCATTCTTTCCTCAGAACGATGTGGCTATTATTTGTGTCTGGCAGCAGAGGGGATGACTTTGCTCTCCTGATCTGAAGCAGCGAGGTGAATGATCTCTCGCCGCACACCAACGACCCCTCAAGGGCTTCAGAGTTTGTTCACACTGAGAGGGAACTTCAGCAAAAAACTTCATCAAGTTATATTCCCCGAAATCCAATCATGACTTCTATTTCCTCCCTTTCCTTTATTTCCTTCAAACTCTAATGGCTCGTGTGTCCCACTTAGAAAAGAGGAGCTGCTTTTGAAGAAGTAACGTTATTCAATAAAAGCCTTGAGATTTTCTGATTCATACTGTGATGGACTCCCTCTCTGCCACACTGAGTTATAATGATGAGGAGGTGAGTTTAGAATCACCTCTAATTTACCTTCTAATTTATCTTTCAACAAGCTCCGACTCAAACTCAGTCCTCTTTCCTGGAGCTGAATTCTTTATGTAATGATAATCCTAGTAGGTCCTAAAAAAGGCGAGTAGACTTTTTTTCTTGAACTCTGAAGATATTTTGCTTCTAATCAAAAAAGGTTTTGAAATTCAAACAGAAAAGTGCAGAGTACTTTTGAACTGTGAGATAACTTGTGCTGTGAACTGGTGCTTTCTAAATAAAAGGATTGCAGTAAATGCAATTCAGTTGTAATCAAATTAGATTCACACAAAAATGACAATTAGTCACTTTGTCCTGTTATTAAGGAACCAGCATGGACTGAAGCTTTACTTCAGTGTAATCCTTCATTCTGAGGGTAACAGTGGGAAGGAACAACTTCCTTTAACAGGAAGAAACCTGCAGCAGAGTCGGGCTCAGAGTGGGCGGAGCCTACTACATGGGCCCACTGGGTCTGAGAGGACGGGAAAGAGGCACAGAAGAACTGGGTCAGTCCTTGTTTCTAAAACCGAGAGAATAAAGTTAGTGCCAACAAGAAGCCTGGTCTTCAAAGCAGACAGGGTTTCTGCCTCGTGGCTCCACAAGAGAGGAGCCTGAGATCTGAAAGCTCTGCCTCCCAGAAGCTCTAGGAACAACCTGCAGCCTGAGAGAGAAATGCTGTGCTGGGGACACCTGGAACAAGAATACTCTAATAGAAGATGGAGCCTGATCTATCCATTACAATTTGAAAACATGGTACTTTTTAGTTTAAAATCAGAAATCTTTTCAGATAAGGAGTGAATCATCTACAGTCAAAAAAAGTTGTTTTTTTGCCCCCACTCTGATTACCATGCTCTGGATAACCTTAGTTAGTTATCGATAAAGTTTAAGTGAATGTTTGAACTTCAAGGTTGTCTGAGTGATCATAAATGTGTGTTTTTACCTGTCGGGTGGATCAGGTAGCCAGCAGAGCGGTACTCTTTGCCTCCCAGTGAGGCCGCACATCCAACGATGACCACCGGCGTGCTGTCAATGATCCACCTAGGAATGGACCAGCCTCGCTTATTGTCCCACGTGATCCCGCTCATCTCCAGAGGTGTTGAATACTGTTGAGAAAAAAGTATAAAAACAATCAGCTTTACTACATTTAAATAGCTTCGCTTGATGGATTCAACAGGTGGCATCAAAGGTGAATACACACGGAGATGAGGGTGACGTTCAGGTCAGGGACCGTGACCGGGCACGGCACTGTGACGAGCGTGGCGGAGCGAGTGATGAAAATGGTCTGCAGGCTGTGGTTGGAGTTGCCTCTGATGAGAAAGGGCTGCGTCGGGTCTGGATGCAGACAGAAATAGAGATCCTTTAGAAGGTAATACCAGCTGTGGTAATGGCAGCTATTACAGAGGTAACTCTGAACGATCACACGGATCTCCCGCTGCCTGATAATGTCCCCCTTGGACGAGCTGTATATGGAGTTTATCATGATTACTGATGGCTCAGTCGGTCCCCACCTAGAACATAAGAACTGTTATTACTCCAGCTGAAACATAGACAGCTAAAGGTTTAATCTCCCCGCTACAGTTTCACCTCAAGCTGCCTGTTGGAGGAAAATAGTTTCTCGTTTGTTTGTTTTTTTTCCTGACTTCGAGCTGCTGAAGATTTGGAAAACATCCCAGAATCTGTGTCCCCAATTTACATTGCAGCCAATACCGTTACAAAATCTCATATTCTCACAGCACGATAACGCTTTCATATAAAAGCTCTTATCTCTCTGGCTCTCCAGACAGTATCAGTACTTTTGCACGGCATCCAAAGACATTGTATAACCTGCTTGCTATTTTCCTCATTTCGTTCTGTTATTTTTCATGATTAGTTTCTATTATGATATATTTTTGCACCGTGCTGAAAGCTATCTCCTTAAGCTGTTGCAGGGCCAAAACAACGGCTGCTGTCGAGAGGCTTATATTCCAGCCCCGCAGTGGTAGGAATACAAGGAAGTCGTAAAAAAAAGGCAAAACCTCTCCAGGAAGAAGTTCTGTTCAGCACAACTGCAGATAAGGTAAGAATAAAGAAAGGCATCGGCAGACTTATAGCTAACGAAAACATTTAAATATCTTAAAATTCCATCACATTTGTAGATTTGCCTGAAAACTGCTGAATTTTCCTACTTCTGGAGCTTTTTTGCTTCAGAGCTAAACATGAAGGGGTTAAAAAAAAAAGATTTCCCAAAGGTTAAAAAAGTGCACTTAATGATCAGTGACCTACTAAAAGATTAGACTCCATTCAGCGGTTCTGCAGTAATCAGGATGTATAGAACAATCCTCACCAATCAGAGCTATCCTGCTAAGATGACACTATAGATGGTATAAAAGTACTTCCTGCTCCACATATCAGTGGAGGCTGGGACAGCTCTCAGAGGGGAACAACACTCATTTACTGGCTCAAATTGGGTTCAGCGTGTTTGGCGTGAACTTGGCCAGAGCGCCAGTGAAATGCATCATCTCAACGACAGAGCTGTGGTTATATTCAGCTGCGTGACTTAAAAGGTGCTGGGAGATGACATTTTACTGGTGGCAGCATGAAGCCTGCAGATTTACCAAAACACTGGCTGACAACATGACTCCACATGCTCAGTGGAATATTCAAAAGTGCCAAGGCATACAAATGAAATCACGCATGGGGTTAGGGGGGGAAAGCCAGGCCAAGAATGTCACCAGAGTAAAAAGTTTTTAAGAAAAGAACGAGAAGCTGAAAATATCTTCGATGAAGGAGGGGAAAAACTCTGTTAGCAACAAAGCAATCTGCTGAGATGTGAAGCACCAAGCTGCTACTATAACAGTTTTAGTAGTGAATTACAGCAAATGCATTTCTAATTTGATTCATGAGCAAATATCCTAGAGTTATAATTTATGTGCATGCTATTCTTCCATTTCTGTTGTGAGTTTTGCTTTTGTTTTCTCCTCCTGCAGCTTAGAAAAGATCCATAAGACATCCATTAAAACGTGTGACTGGACTGGGAATACAGTGTGTTATGATTTCTTGTAGCAGAACATAATAAACGAAGTTTGCACGAAACTGGGGGAAAGAATCCATGTACATAATGTGATTTTGGTCTAAAGTTTGAAAATCCAGCCTGTTTTAGGAGCTCTATTTCTCAGGAGTGCTTCACAATAGAAACATCATTCAAAGTTGAAATGGTTCACAAAAATGTGGACTATAAGCATCTAGACTAGCAATTTGATATTATTTATGGTTTTTATACAATCACAGTTTAAGTTTTATGATGTTTGACGATTTTATCATAGAAAGCTCAGCTTAGTGTGATGATGGCACTTTTGAGCCGTCAAAACTTTTATAAACATTTGCAAACAAACTTTTCTCACTCCCAAAACGTTCTTCTTTCTTACTATTTCAACACATTATACATCAAAACGTAGACATGCTTGTTTTCTTTCACTCAGCGTGTCTTTTGTTGCTGTAGGACTTTTAGTTTTCTCTCAAAAGTACAGAATACACTCCCTGAAGCTCACAATTGCGTATATCAAATCATTTTCTCCTCATACCTGAAAGAGAAGGGTCTTTTAACTTGTTGTACCTGCACAATGGAGGTTCTAGACCAAAATTGGGGGGGGTGTCAAGCTGGGGCCAGCTGCTTTTTAGTGTGGCACATTCTAAAACAATGAACAAAAAAAACTACATTTGTCTTCAGAATTTCAAATTTTAGTGTGTAATTACAGCAAGATTATGACAGAAATTCAGTTACAGTTGCTATGGACACAAAAACTTTAAGTTTCAAAATAAAACTATTTTGCAAAAACACTTTGATCGCTTGGTTTTCATTTCAGTGGCAACGTGAAACAATTTTAGTGTCTAATGCCCGAGATTCAGCACTTAACAGGGGGGGGGGGGGGG
>SSNR01000022.1:3772041-3808823 GCA_006937965.1 Callopanchax toddi | reverse complement strand
GGACACTGTCTGGAGGACAACTCAACACAAAGGAGACCTGCAGCAACAAGCCGCTCACACCAGTCACTGAGAACATGAGAGAACTATTTTTTAAAGTAAAAATAAACCTTTACATTTTTTATTTTCATTTGCACTGAGGCATTTTTTAAAGTTTCTATTGAGCTGTAAAAGTGGTTAGTTTGTTGTTTTAAAGAAAAAGTTGAAGTTTATTTTAACATGCAGTTAAATGCAGTTACTTTTACTTGTTCAAATCTCTAAGGTTTGATGTGAAATAACCTGTAATGGAGTTTGAAAATGAGATTTGTCTGTTCGCAGTGTTTGTGTGTGTATGTGTGTGGGCGCGTGCGTGCATGTGTGCACGTGTGTGTGTGAGAGGGGGGGGGCACGGGAAAAAATGTGTAAAATTAAGGGGGGGCCCAGAAGAAAAAGTTTGGGAACCACTGCCTTAAAGTGAAAGATGAAGGCTTTTAGCAATCAACATACTGCTGAAAATAAAACACACACTCTAAAGCAAAAAAACAAAAAAAAAAACAATTTGATTTAACCACCTTCTGGATAGTGAAGACTTTTCAATGTAGCATTTAAGCTAAGTAGCATTCCAGCAACAAAACACATACAGAATAATCTCCCAGCTGTCTCTATGTGTGTCCAATTCCCTCCACAGGTAAACAAAACAACTCTTTTTGTTGTATTTTCTGTTTTACAGGTGGTAGAACCTGTAACCTGACTCCACCTTGTTGTTTCCCTTAGCTTCAAGTGATCGTGTCAAGCTAAGCTGTTATGGATAGGTCAAGCTAGCAGGTAAACACTCCAAACAGTAGCTTTGTTTTTAGTTTAATTAGTTAAATTTGCTTAATAGTGAGATATTTTCAGAGTCCCAAAAGCACCTGCCATTTAAAATTTTGTTTTGATTTTTTGTTGAACATCCCATAGAAAATAAGAACCTCTTTTTCAACCTGAAGGCAGTTGGGAGTTCAGTATTTTTTTTCCCAAATAATACTTCAACACATGGCTCCTGATCTCCTGATTAGTGAACTCTTCCCGTGAGCCACGGTCGCCCCATGTGACGCTGTTAGCTTAAATCTGTTGCTAGCATAATGGCAGTGATTTGTCTTGAAGCTCTCCTTTTGTTTAATTGTACTTTTGAAATAATTTCTAATTGCCAAGAAGGAAAAAAAGCTTTTTTAAGTTAATGTAACTAAATGTTTGAATTTATTAGCTAAAAAAAGAAAAGAAGAAGAAAGCATTGTTAGATCAACATGGCATCATTAAAATACATTTCTGAACATGTCCTCAGTAGGCTTCCGTATATTTCCCTAAAAATGATCCTATGTGCTTTCCTTATGGCTCAAATTCAGCCCCTTAACTTTCTGTCAATAAAAAATAAAAACATTATTTCTGATGACAATATTTTGATTGGGCCCTGCGATGGACTGGCGACCTGTCCAGGGTGTCCCCCGCCTCTCGCCCCTTGACCGCTGGAGATAGGCACCAGCTCCCCCCGCGACCCTCTGTGGAGGAATAAGCGGCTACAGAAAATGGATGGATGGATGGATGGAATATTTTGATTGATATAATGAACAACTAAATTAAATTAAAATGAAAAAATAAATGCAGTCCTAAGAGAAAATCAGCTTGTCATTGGTTGAGGTGGGAAGTGGTGTCAGTCTATAAACAGTTTGAACCATTTTGGTTCCCAGCAGGGTCTTCCTTCCCCACACCTTCAGGGATCTTTAACTTTGCTTCAAACAAGAACTAAGAGTTTCCTCAACACATTGTCTGAGCTCTGATGTGAACCTGCTGCCAGCTTCGGTCACATCAATCATCCCTCTGAATCACAGTTTTGCCCTCTTTTCTTCACACCTTAAAAAGCTGTAAAACCAAACAGAGGGTTGTGTCAAGGCACTCACTCACAGGGAGTCAACATGAGACCCCCAACAAGTAAAAGGTGAGAAAGGAAATGCCTGTCAGGACTTTTTTTTTTTGCACTATTTTAAGAAGAGCAAATTTCCTTTGCAAACAGTTAGGGAGACCTGGGGCAGCAGGCTGATGAGATCTGTGCCTCCCACACCTTCCTATCAGGACTATAGACCATCCTGTGTGCACAGTACAGCAGACCTGCACCAGAACAACCTGTTATGTAACTTAGCGAGTCATATTCTGATATAATGGCTCATTTAACCCATGAAAGATGATGTAGTGGTCCGTCAAGGCCAAAAACTGATCATCAAATTTCAAAGAAAGCTACCTGCATTCCAGTAATTCCTTTATCTACTGTAGGTTAAAGATTTTCAGAGTTTCTTCAAATGCAGGCAGGTAACTTTTGTGTGATCTTGAAGGAAAACGCAAACAACACTGAAAACACTTCGGCTTGCCTTTACTGAAAAATCAGTTTTTTCTTATTTTCAACCTATACGTTTCTATCAGTTTACTGTCCTGCGATCTACCGGCAGTGATGTATTGGGCACCCTTGATCTACAGCATGTTCCAACCCTCACCTGGTCATGAGCTTTGGGTAATGACTGAAAGTAAAAGACAGTGAATACAAGCTGTGGAAATGAGTCTATGCAGGGTGGCTCACCCTTTGAGATAGGTTGAGGAGCTCAGACATCTGAGAGGGACTTAAAGTAGAGTTGCTACTCCTCCACGTTGAGAAGAGCCACTTGAGGTTTTTCAAGGAAAACAACAAATTTTATAACTTGGATGGTGAAGACAGCAGAATCAAATCCTACTGGTTTAACAGGCTGCGTCTGATGTCATTCCTAGATCTGAGGTCGTACTTCTGCACCATTAACCATCTGTTATTAAAGCTGGGTGTGTATTAACACAAACAATGCTGTTTGCCTTAAACTAAATAAAGAATTGTGTTGCCTAAATGATCAACCACCTCAAAAACTTCACAGATCATACACTATGATATACATTTCTAGTCTAAAACTTGAGTGTCCTAGAAGCCAATGATCGATCATGGCTGATGTGTAAAAATCTTTATCCAACACACATGTAATGGATCTAAAGTTCTGGTAAATGCCACTAAAGGTGCACCCAGTGGGTTTTAAGGAGACACAATGGCCCCCGACCGAGCGTCAGCGTCTGGCTGACTGGAAGTGAGAAGGTGTTGCACAAAAGCTGCCTGCTGTTTTACAGCCACGACACGCGGGGCCTTTAAAAGCTTTAACACATGGAATAAGTGCGCTACCTGCTCCTGGTTTACAAAGACAGGTGATTTTATCTGTAGCTGCTGAGGAGGAGATATACATTTGGTTTTAAAGTCGATGGAACCAAAAGCTGAGAAACCAAGAGGGGCGTTTTCAAACTTAAGGGCTTTTTTTTTTTTTTTGCTAATTAAATGCTAAATGTGACATTTTAAAGCCAAAAATGCATCCAGGGGGACTCCCATGATGCACTGGGCTATTTGTTTATTAAGTTTTTCCAACACTATCAGTCAACATAATTTTTATATAACAGTGTAGCTCCATAAATAAAGGATCTTGTACAGAAAACAGAAAGCTGGAGTGTAGAGACATGATGTTTGGCCTTCAGCTGGATGCACAGAGAGAGTGATGAGCCGAGCGTTAAACACCTATTGTAGCCGAGCCCCAGTGATGGATGCTTTCCTCACAATCTGCTGAGAGATCACTCACTGACAGACAGGATGCAAATAGTAAATCTTTTCAAACGCCAGCACCGACTCACACGCCCTGAGCGATAAAACCGACGAGGGGTTGCATTTGAGGATAAGGAGAACCCCATATAGCTGGTGGAGGTGTCCATCACGGACAAGTAGAGGAGTGTTTTACACCAGAGGGCTGAGGACATTATACCCACATAGAGTGGAGCTAAAAGCTCTTTGAAGGGAAGGAAAACATTTCACAGATCATTCAAACTGATAGAAGCTCTCGGCTCAGCACTTCCAGGGTTAGTTTGAGCATGAGGTGTACCACAGGACTTGTCAAGACTTTGGATCTAATGTCACACTAAGTGGTTTTCTTCTAACTGCTGGAAAAAGTAAAGTCATAATTTCTTTGTGTGCTGAATGACTCCCGACGGGGGGGGGGGGGGGGGGGGGGGGGGGGGGGGGGGGGGGGGGGGGGGGGGGGGGGGGGGGAGGAAGCAGCGACCTCTCAGCTGTTTGGACACTTCAGATTGATAAAAGGTGGGAAAAAGTGATGAAAGTCTCCCGTGGCAGACGTCAATATCTTCCATATGTGCAGCAGGACGTACACGCACTACGATTCCAAACTGTGAGACACTGGATCCTGTCTGTCAGCCCCTCAGACGGTCTGAGAAAATAAAAAATAATCCCATTAGTAAATGTTTGCATTCTGTCAAACCCACTGTAAGAGCGCACATCTGAAGCCAGGATACCAACCACATCGATTCACAGAGGCTCGCTGCTGATAGCGCGTCATGTCGTGATAATAAACACGTTTCTCTGCTCTGACCTTTCATGCTGCTTCCCATGACAGATGCTCCGGGCTGCTATCGCTCACTCTGCTCATTTATCTTCATATGAATCCTATAGTGGAGTGCAAAAAGCTTTACAGACACCATAAAGGGTGGATTTCTGAAGAGGAACGTCGAAACAAGCAGTAATTTGTAGTTTTTATATCTATTTAAACAAAGTAATACAATAGATTAAGGGTTTACATTTTTCCACCTGTCATAATTTCAGAGTTTGTGAAAAAAATTGTTATAAAAATTCAATTCTTAGATGATTTTTTCAAACAATCTTCCCAGAAAACACCTGAAATCCTGAGGCGTTCTTCAGGTCTCTTGGTTGGACTGTTATTCAGTCTGTTTGTAGATTTCTAATCACCTTTTCATGAGGAGCCACTATAAAACTTTGATTCTGAACCTCTTGAAATGAGCCATTATGGGTTTTGAAGGGTGTTAGGAATCATTCTCCCAAAAGTGTGTTTCCCTTCTTCAGATTTTTAGAATATAGTTTAATATTTAACATTTCTTTACTGTTCTCTCTGCTCTCATATGGGTCTGGAAACCTCCAACTTGTCAAAAATCTGTGTTACTCTCTGGGGTCTCGTTAGTTTGTGGTGATTTTTGAGAATAATCTGACGCAGTGTGCACGTTTCTCCTTTTTTCTTACATATTTTCCCAATTTGCTTTCTGACATTTCTTTCATTGAGATTGTATTTATGCAAGCAGTAAAACACCTCATCAGTTCCTAATTTCATCACGATTTAAAAAAAAACTATTTTCAGTCACAAACCTGAAACAGAGAGAAACAATATTTGAATGTTCTCATCTTTAAAAAAAAAATCTCAGATTATTGTAAAGTCTATTTGATGTTATTCTGACATGTTTATCTTAGTTAATTTAGAATAAAAGTCTAACTAACAGAGTGTTTTGTAACTTCAACTAATGCAAGTTACATCTTTTTATGTAAAAGAAATCAGAGATGACTTTTTGCATCTCTCTGTTCCTCGTCATCGAACTGAAATGGAACAGAAGTGTTTTTGGAGTGAATTCTGTTTAAAGCTTGGTATTTATTCATCATAAAGTCTCCACAGAAACCCTCTGAACTCACACTCAGATTATAGCTCCTATAGGATTATTGGGAAGCTAATGATTTGTTGGTTGTTTTTTTTTTATTCAGTGATTCTTTGGCCTTTAACACTCAAACAGATTGTGACTGTCTTGTTGACAACCACCTGACAACGTGGACTACAGGCAGAGAGCCAGAAACGCATGTGAGCTGTTTCCCTTCGTTTTTCCAGCTGGTGGTTCGGAGATAAGCAGCAGCTTTTAGAGATTAGCCTCAACTACCAGAATCACACTCTAACCCACAAAGATAGCACTAGATCAGTCTATTAGTTCGATTAAAAACAGAATGAAGAGCTGCTTTAACAGAGACTAAAGTTTTAAACTACATTTCATGAAACGACAGCACCTCCAATGTCTTCATAAACCCTGTGATTCAGCTGATCACCAGGGACTTATTAAAAATAATCCCATCTCGACACCAACTATTAGAGTTTTTAAGAGGGACCTCCTCCCTGACAGTCATTTGACACCATTCTCACATCGGAGGGACGGCTCACTGAGCATGTCCCTGTGTGAAAATGTGACGTTGCTTTAGAGAAATGGGATTGCTCTTTGTTGTTGTGAAAAGCTTCTTTCGCTGTGGGAGTAATGTGCGTACCCTGTGCCAGGTCTGGCTGGCCCTGCCAAAAACACATTTGCTCAAAGCTTCACTGAAAGAGAGGAAATTAAAGCGGCACTCCGGAGGATTTCATCAAGAGAGCAGTTTTTGAATCTAGCGTCCAAAGGCTCCTCCTCAAAACATCTCGATACGCGCGTCCGGTCGCGTGTGCGCGCGTGCACGCGGCGCATATACTTCGGACATGAACTGTACCGCTCAATGTGTAGGGTTTAATCACTCACAGTTCACAATCTTATTCCAACAACACGACGAGGGTCTGATGAGCCCTCTCTGTCCCTGCTGCTTCTGATATTAGCTCTGTTAGCAGAGAGCTGCTGCTGGACTCTGAAGCTGAACTTGACTCGGCCCTGGATGAACTTTCTGACCAAAATAAACGCATAATCCTGTCAAGCCTTGCCATTCTGTGAGGTGAAAGGTTTAAAAATAAAAATAAATCCATCTTTAGCTGGAGAATGGGTAGGTTTTTAGTAGAAATGAGCTGTGAGTCCTCAGTGAACGGCTGAGACGGCAGAGAAACACACGGAGCGTCCTGTACGACAGCGCCCCCTACTGGTACAGGTTTGGTCGATGCGCATGCATGTTGAGAGAATGCAGAAATTTGAATTCCATTGGCTGAAAAATGTCGGCAGCAAGAAATAATGGAAAGGGGTCTCTAGGAGGAAGGAGGGTCTTCATCAGAATGACAGATGTTGTGGAACTCAACCCATAGATCATAGTTTAGACCTGAAATATCATTTAAAACATTTAGAAAACTTTGATACATAGAAAAATAATCCAGAGAGCCGCTTTAAGTGTTTGATAGGAAAAGCGTTACTCAGATCAGGTCAAAGCAGCGCAGTAGAGTTTGTTTGGGGCTTGTTCTGAACCGTGCCAAGCGCACGGCGGAGATCACACAGAGACGGCTGCTGCACACGCTTTGTTGGGCTGCGTGCCTCGGCGGTGATGAAGGGGCCAAATGTTGAGCTGAGAGCCAGAAGTCAGAATAATTTGAGGACAATTGTGCCTCTTCTGTCAGCGTGCACTTTGATGTGCCAGCCTCACGCACCTGACAGGCTGACAGAGGAGAGATGGGTCACAGCTCTAATGGAAAGTGTAAAAAACTTCATTATCTCTTTGATTGGGTGTCAGAGTACTAAGACTTGTACAGAGGATGCTGTGCACATGTGGTTTGCAGTATGTATAAAACTCAACAAGAGCATAAAAATCACATTTTGGATGCAAACTGGTTCAAATGTCTTTTCATGCTCATGATTTAGGTAAAGAAACAACAGAATCATATAGTCTTGTCTCTATTCTAGTCTGTTTTTTTCTTGCTGTTTCCTATCAAACACATAAATTCTTCTAAAGTTATGAAAAATCCATGGCGGCTTCTAAATCACAGCAGGAATCTACAAATTCATCAGATCGGAGTTTCACTTGTTCCTGCTGCTGCGTCCCCAAACTATCCGCCACATCAAACTTTAAACTAAATGTGTAAAACTAAATTCCAACCTCACAGGCACTGGTCTGATTATACGTGTTACTGCTGTAAACGGTTTGGTTGATGCTAAACGATCACCTGAGTGTAATGGTGTTGTTTCTGGTGTTGTTTCTAGAACTGGGAACAGGTTGTGTCTTTGTGACAGATCCACTCACAGTGTTGGGTTTTCTAATTCATTCTCGTTGTTTTACATTTAGCTCTGTTCCTTGTTCGTTTCCTGTCTTCACTCACTGCTTCCCCTGAGCTCTGCCCGAAACACACCTGTTACCCATCTGTCACTAGCTCACCTGTCCACACTTTGTAATCACTCCTCCCAGCAGCACACAACGCTAAATCAGATCCCGCTGTTTACTCGCGCCATTGCGTTCTCTGTCCTGCAGCTTTGTGTTTCTGTTCTGTTTTAGACTGGGAATCACTCAAAGCACGTTCACTACAAGTCACATTCATCCCCCTGATTGGTCATGCTTAAGGACATGTGACTGGGGGAGGGTTCAAGCCGTCAACTTAGCAGACAAAAGCTCTTCCAACTGAGCCAAACCCACCTGAATATCTTCTTCAAAATTTTTTAAAATCTTCTGAAAGTGGACTGATAATGTGTAAATAAATAGGGAGACAAAAGTCCAAAGAAAAATTTTGAAAAGACTTCAATAAAACCTGAAGGGCTTTGAAACAAGACCCCTTTTAAATGACCGAAAGAACATCTGGCTCCTGTAAAGAGATCAAAGTTGATCCAGAACTTTTGCACAGTACTGTATAACTCTACTGAAATCTTGGAGTTACCAAAGCAAAGACAAATTCCCCCTAAAAATGTGGAGCCTCTCAGGTAAAGTAATGCAACGTGGGTTAAAGTTGGGAGGAGAGTGCAGGATTTCTCAGTGAAGGCTGCTGGTGTCCAATCCTGGTCCTCGATCCTTCATGTTTTAGATGTTTCTGCTTCAGCACACCTAATTTAAATCAACAGCTTGATTACCAGACTTCTGCAGAACTTGAGGGCATCACTGAAGAGGTAGTTCAACAAATCAGGTGTATTTGAGCAGAAAAATGACAAAAACAAACAGGTCTGTGGCTCTCAGGGACCAGGATTGGACATCACAGGTGCAACTATTAGGAAAAGATCAACTGAAATAACACAGGTGTGACTGGAATGAAAACTGTCAAGTATGCAACTGAATTCATCAAAATATAAAAAAGCGTTGGAATTAAAGGATGACAAACCTCAAACTCTGTGATTAAAAACCTTAATGACTCCTTACTCAACTTTTCCAGGAACTACTGGTTCTAATCCCAAAACCAGTGAAGGCTTTTCATTAAGACTGTTTTTCTTTTTACTTCCAGAAGATGATAAAACAATGTATTCAGCTGTGTTTGACTTGAGCGCACCCAGACTTTTTGCATGTATTCAGATGTTTGTAGTGGGTTAAGTATAGAATTGATAACATCTGTAGGACTAAAGGGAGATCAGACCTCAAAGCCACATAAATCTCTCTGCATGTATGCATTCACTTTTTCCGTTACCGACTTCTCTTTATGGCTCGTGCTGATCATTTCATCACATTTTCAGCTGCAATGAAATGAGACTTCGTAGCCGATGGCAGACACCTGCTGACAAGATTAATCACACACACACACAAATAGAGGATAGATGTCATTAAGCCCTCTGAGTCAGTTAAAAATGTGGAGCTTCAGTTTCAAGGCGCTGTGAAGGTAAAGCGTGGCGACGAGACCTCCTCTCTCCACACCAGGCTCATTAAATCTTGTTTTTTTTTTCACTGCCTGCAAATTTCCTGTTTTCTTTATCATGCTGAAGCTTTGCTCTCGTTTCCCTATTTCATAGACGGTGAAGAAGATTTTCCCGTGTTTTCCTCTGTCGTTTTGTTTCTGATCAGTCACATGGCAGGAAGAGGAAAAGAGGAACCTTGAAACAAATAAAGATTCCTTTTCTTTCTCGGTTTGAGAAAAGAGGATGGGAGGGGAGGCAGTTCAAAATAAAGACAAACAATTATGCTGTTCTGTGGATAAAAACTCATTTTTCCAATGAGTTCATTGGAGTTGAATGACACTGCAAAGTTACCAGCAAAGATTTTTTTTTAAATAGCATCTAGTATGTGGAGTCAGCTAGCCTCAAAATCCAAAATATCCTCTCTTTTGCTCTAAAAAAGAAGGAAAATAGTCCATTTCCTGTGTCATGTGGACACAAGGCCAGGCTGAAGCCAGGCGACGGGCTGACTGGCAGCCTGGCTTTGATTTCATTGTTAGGACGGAGGTGAATGACATCTACCGCGTCCCTGTCCTCTCCACTTTCAGAGGGCGACAGGCCTCTCCAGCATCCTGTCGGAGGCAGCGAGCCATCTGGGCCAGCTTCCTATGTTTTAAACTCTCCGTTCCTGACCAGATCTTCCTGTACCTGCCTCACAGGCACACCGGACAGCTCGGGCTCTTCCTCTGTGGTGCTCATCATTTTCACAACTGAGAAATTGCTTCCCTTCCTGAGAAGAGACCATTCTGGTAACTGCTCGGTCATAGCTTCCTCACACAAACTGTAGGAAAAAAATGATATTTACTTTTTTTTAAAACTAGATTTACATCATCCAGGTTTTCTGGCTGCTTAAAGTCATGCAGCCACTGTTCAAAGGGTCAAACCTTGACAAGCCCCGCTGCCGTGCTTGTTCCTTTATTCCTGGAGATTTGGAAGCTAAACAAGTCTCAGGCGGCCGTGTCGGACCTCCTGGTGAGCTAAATCATGGCGGCAGCTTAAGATGAAGACGAAAACAAGGGCAAAGTAGAGAGTACAGGGTCAACTATTATAGAATTGAACGCCTAAAGGGAGGAAAGCTGGCAATTTCCTCAGGCTTTGCCAACAAAATCTTTCCCATGGACCTAAAGTGACCTCCGAAGTAATAAGTATGAGTGACCAGTTACATATACACATTTTGAGTCACAAACACACACGCAGCTGTACATGGAGCTGTAATTTTAGAATGGTAAAGGTGACTCTGGTGATAAGTACTACAAATGATGCTTGTTTCTAAGCAACAAAATGACTGCGGTGTGTTGTAATGGCTTCAGTAGCCGAGAGATCACATAATAACGTCCACTGAGAAACTTCCCTCTGGAGTCTAACCACACTGCCTGAAAAACAATTATTTTATATTTATGTAGAATTAATTAAAGGCCTGGCACTCCTTGAAGGTGCTGGAGTTTTACTGCTACTGTTAATACTACTCATGTTGAATGATGGAGCACATCACATGATATCCCAAGATTCTAATCTCTCTATTACTACTACAACTTTTAGCTAGCTAACTCTGCCATGTTCTTCTGTTGTCATGGTTAATAAGCTAGTTAGCCAAAAGCTAATGAGTTAATGTAATAATGCAACTCTAACTTCAACAGAAAATGACAAAATTTTAAGCTAAATTGTGTCTAAATGTATAGCACTCTTAGTAGGTGATCATCAGCTACAACTTTTAGCTCAACATCCTTAGAAGAGACTGAGATTTAGCCGTTTTTGTAAACTAGACCATCAGTTCTGCTCTGCAGACTTTGGTCTAGCAACGCTCCATTGGAACCTCAGCAGCCCACTGATTGGTCCAGGCAGTCTCGTACCGGGCCAATCACAACGCTGTAATGATTTGGTGGGCAGGATTAGCCGATGACGGCAGAGCTTTGGCTGTGTCCGAATTCAGGGGTAGGATGCTTATGAGGACGCATTTCGAGGCTGATGACGTCACAGCGCTGCGACGAGTGCTGTCCGAATTCGAAGGATACTCATCCACGCGTCCTCAAATGCGTCCTCGTTCCACCTGTAGCCTCACCAAATAGGCTACATCCTCTGACCTTTGACCTCTGTTGACCATCACAACAATAATCCATCTTTTTCCCAATAACTTGGAATACAATCACTCTTGGATTATGTTTTAACCCTGAATCAAGATCCCTACAGGTGTCCTACAGTCCACTTTCAGGTGTCCATCTCCCAGATGACCTTAACTGGACACTAGCTGGTCTAATAAAACACTCTCTGTAAAGGAGTCTCTTCTGTAACACCACAGACTGGTGTTCCAACTGTAATCTCTTGTTTACAGAACAGTCTCTGTAGTGTTTCTGTTCAGGGTCACCCACACACTCACACTCAAAGTGTTATAATATGCTTCTCTGCTATGTCATGCATTTCTACGTTTATAATGTGAGTTTAACGGGCGGAAGTCATGTGACTTGGTAACTCCCTCACAGTCCCTTGTCCAATCAGAACCATTCACAACTCCACTAAATCAGTTTTGATTAGTACACTTAATATCTTCTGATTGGTTAAATTTAAGATAACTCATCTCAAAACTAATATTCAGTTCCGGTACGAATCAGTCTTGTCCAGTCCTCCTACAGTCTCAGTCTTGGTCTGAGCTACAGCCTGAATGCAGTCGGAGCTGCTATGCTGCTATCTTAGCTGAACCTTCATCAGCTTTGAACAAGGCCTCTCGTCTCTCCCTCACCACGGGAGAGATCAGAAATGACTTCAGCATGCCTGCTGAAATGCCTCCCTTGCTGACCGGGACGTATCCACGGACGACACCTGTGGCCTCCGGCGGTCCTCGACCCCTGCAGCCGTCTGATCCTGACCGAGGGGGAAAACCTCACCTCCGCGCGTCTCATCCGACCCCCAACAGTGACGATCCAGGGAACGCAGTTAAGTAACCACGACTCTGGTAAAGCTTAAAGGCCTCTTGATAAAAGCTAACAACATTAGCTCACTCAAACTAGTTACTAATTCCATCCGTAACTAGTACCCCTTAATTAGAATCCTTAATCTAAATTAAGTAAATCCCTAGTCTCCTAAAACCTCATGAGACTCAGATTGCTAAAACTTATTTAAGATTCAATTCAGAACACCTTACCATCATGAATGACTTAATGCTGACTACCTGCTAACTACCTCTTTCTTATCTGTGATAATTGTCATATGTGTTTCTTAATAAAATAATGAAGTCTATTTCCATGACTCAGATTTCTATTCGTCAATATTAAATGCATAATCTACTCACTGTGACATCAGAATCGAACCTAGATATCCCTGTAAACACTAAAAGGTGATAGTATCGGAGGGTTTTCTCCGTGTAAAACTTACAAAATCTGGTAGTGAACTTACAGAAGTATGTGCCATTTATAAACCATATAAATAGAGTTTATAAACGCTACACACCCCAATTTCGAGGATGGGTCTGGTGTATCCTCGCTGGCCAAGGCTATCCCAGGATGCTTTGCGTGCCGGCCGTGGGATTCTACTTTTTTCTTTTTTTTTAAACTTCATTGAATTTACAACACAAGTCCCGTTGGATTCTACTGATTCATCAATTTTGAAGCAGTAGCAGAAAAAAAAAAACAGAGAGCAGTACAGTTTTAAATGTCAGTTTTTCAAAAGATTATAAAAAGCTTACGTTTAGGAATGTTTTGCTTACCTTTATCTGAAGTTTAATAATAAAAATCTCCACAAAAGAGGTTGAATGTTTTATTTTCCATGTAATTTAAGACAATAAATAATTGTAAGCTAGCTTGAATGTTTTAAATGAAAGTTTAGGAAATAAGTCGCCATAAAAGAGCTTAAAGTGTTTCTTTAGATCCATTTTATTAGCTTTAGCCTGTCACAGTCACGGTGCTGTCACAGTTGCTAAGTGACTGGACTGAGGGGCGGGGATAAGTATGAGGCTAGACCGTCTGAATTCAGAGCCGTTTATTTCCGGTCTTAGCGGTCGAGCAAGCACCCAACCTAGGTAGACCAGCAAGTCCACGTCCTCACAAGTGTCCTACCCCTGAATTCGGACACAGCCTATGACTCTGAAAGTCAACAACATGGCGGCAGCTCGGGAACCGCGTTTGTTTGAAACGGCTTTGTCATCGACTTTGGACGATTTAGATTTGGGCTTTTCTTTAAGACGCCAACAGATAGAGGCACTAAAGTTTTTTATTTTGAAAAAGGATGAATTGGCTGCTTAGCCAAAGAGATATGGTAAAAGTTTCATTTACCAGCTGGTTCCAGTTGTTGCTAAATGGCTCTGATTGGTCCTAGAGCTATCCAAATCATGTGACAACAGTTTGATTGATAACTGTTCATCCCACCCCTATGAATGAATCGTGCCAGCCCAGGCAGGGGCAAAGACAGAAGGGTGGCACACTAAAAGGTCAATTTGTGAATATTTCATAAAAATCTGTTCAGTGGTTTATAAGATGTTTTGCTAACAGACAAACACAATTATTGGAAAGTTGATTACTTTAAAAAAGTTTGGTTAACATGCATTCAGCTGTTTATGAAATATGTTTCTAACACTACAGACAAAAACACACAAGCACAGGCAAAAACATGCTCATCCACCTTTCACTTTTCTGCAGAAAATGCAGAATCACTGAGAGCGGGATATTTACAATAACTGAGCCAAAAACGTCAAATGATCATTATTTTCCTAATGAATCCACCTCCTTCATTAAGATCCCTCTCACACATGCTAGCCATGTTTTATGTAATCAGTAAGCTGCACAAGAGTCTTAATTAACTCCTTTTTTTAAAAAAAAACAACTGCTGTAACATACATTGTTTTTCACCTACTCGGTAAAAGCACTTACAAGGACAATTGTGCACACTCTTACCCTTTCATTTATATGCTCAGACAGCCATAGTTCAAGTGCCAAAGCGTCACTAAAACACTGTCTTAGTGCTGACTGCAATATGAAATCCTGACATGATTGAAAGGACAGAGAGAGCAGGAGTCAGAGTCAAAGAGAAATCAATAGGTTAAACCTCTACTGCATGGTAATTATTCAAAGTGTGGGAGTACATTGTAAGAATGCTAAGAACATAAACCAAAACCTACTCAAGTGCATTTTGTTTGCACTCAAGGAACTCTGCCAATAAATGAGCACTTCTGAATGGGCTTGAAATATTCAGTGTATCTCCTAATTTCCCAAAGTCACTTACTGACAGTAAGAGAAGACACGCTCTATTGATTCTGACAGTGCTGTGAAGTTATGTGCCACAATAATGTTGACTAATTGCACTATTTAATGCACTTTGCACCATCCACAGACAGGAGAAGAGTCAAGTTTTAGACTTCTATCTTTTGTTTTTCTTTAAACCTGTTCCGGCACCTTTCACAAGGTCAACTAAGAACAACAATCTGTGCATAATGTGCTCCTTTGTCCATTTATTTTAACACGTACAGCATCTCTCTTAGGCTGGAATTTGATTTCCAGGACGGTCAGGCAAAAACAGGTCGTGCAAACTCCTTCTGGGAAGTCTGGTTGTTATTTTATCCCTGTTTGCCAGCTCTGGGTCTCTACATGCACTGGGTATTTTGGAGCATTGTGCAGGACTAAATTCCTACCACTCTGTTTTTCTACATTGCTCCTGTTGGAGCCCAGCATGCTTTAGATGGAAACAGGCTTGTCTACCAGCTGCAAGATAGAGACTTGACCTGCAGGGGTAAAATGCTGTGAGAGTCACTCAGCCACACCTGGAAGCCCAATCCAACCTACTAAATTGAATGTACTGTCTATTGTGGTAGACAAAAAGTACTTTTCATGAGTGTGTTTACTTCCATCCTTGTGATAATTGCCCTGATTATACATGTGCGCCATTTTCACACCAAACAGTGATCTGCCATGTTGTATCACAAATAAAAAAACTGCTGAATGTTTTAGGAGGCATGTTTAGTTTTCTTTGACAGGTTCACAGCAGGTTTCAGTGTCAGTAAAGAGCTTATAAATCAACAGCAGCAGGTGGAGTCTAAAATACAGGTTTGCATTAGTTTACCAGCAGAGTTTATCAGACAGAAAAGATCAGGAACATTCCTCAAACCATCAAACATAAGAGGTTTGTTTCATGTCATCGAGCAATTTAAATATTCAACAAAGATAGCACAAGTAAAGAAAAAATACAGTGTCTAAATGAAGGTGTTTAATATGTTTTTTAATCCAAACCTACCTGGCCCTGTATGAAAAACTAATTCCACCTCCTCTTCTAACTTCAGTTAACTGTGGTGTATCACATCTTTGGAAAGCGGAGTTCAGTTACTCTAGCCACACCTGTTCTCAATCAGGAAATCACCTAAATAGGACCTGACTGACAAAGTGGAGTAGACCAAGAGATCCTCAAAGACAGACATCATGCTGCGATTAAAAAAAACCAATTAGATCTCTCAGTCTGGAAAAGGTTATCAAGCCATTCCTAAAGCCACGAGAACCACAGTGAGAGCCATTATCCACAAACAGTGAAAACATGGAACAGTGGTGAACCCTACCAGGAGTGGCCGGCCGACATAAATTACCCCAAGAGCTCAGAGTCAACTCATCTCCTACTGGATGTCCAATACTGCATGGGTTTTCTATAAGCAGCACATTACTGTCCATATTCATGCTGGTAATTGTAAAGGTTAAGATCTGTTTATAGGAGCAAGTCAACCCATAGCAGTGCTGTTATATGTAGGTCAAAGGTTAATTGGTCAGAGGTTTGCTTGAACACAGCAGAGTTCACCACTAAAAAGAAAAAATATATATAAATACCCAACAGCTACACGTCAGACGACCAGAAAAACCATGCTCCATTTCTTAAATATTTTATTGTCAGTTTTATTCAGTTGTTCTCAGATTTTTCCTTAGTAGTGCTGATGTACTGTAGTAAAAACTTAATTTTTAGCCTTATTGACACTGAATAACTTTGACAAAGAATTTGTTGTTTTGTGCTGATTTTGAGACTGTCTAGAGAGGGTTAAAGGTCAGCAGCACTCACTGCAAGTTTTCTCTAATAACTTGTTTTACAGGAGGCTTCGAAAGCAAGGACGATTCAACACTCTGTTTAAATAACCATTAGTGAGAGCGCCTCACTAAGCCCTTCTCCCTCAACTTCATGGAACTGCTTCCCTTGATCAAGACTAAAACATTTAGGACTAGACTGATGCCTCCGATCTCCTCACTTTGAGTCTTTGTGAAGTAAATCAGTATAAATTCACAATTTTTTGGGCCATTTACTTAGTTTTTCATCATCTCCAGGCTCTGCTGATTTTATAAAACACTCCCTTATAAAGGACTATTCTGAATAAATTCTCCCCTGGGAGCATGGGATGTTTGCCTCAACATTGAGAAGTTATTGACAGTAGTTCATGAGAGAGGTCAATGTCCCCGTTTAATTTTGTTGGAGCCAGAGAAGTTTTCAAGTTAAAGATCAGGTACAAAATGGAACAAGAAAAAATAACTAGAAATATAGCAGCATTTTCTGGCTGTTCTTGATCTGATGGAGCTAAATATAGCAGGAGGGATGAGAAGTTAATACTGATTGCTTACTCCTTTAGTCTGTTCTTGAACATTGTCTCCAAAGGACAGAAACAGGACTGACTGCCTCAATCAGCTTTTCTTTGACATTAAGAGACACGTTGTCATCTCCTGACAAGCTCTCCTTTGAGTTGTTTAATTCTTGTATCATCAGCAAACTTAATGAGCCGGTTTGTGCTGAACTTCCAGTCCAGTCATGTGTCAGCAGAGTAAAGAGTAGAGGACTGAGTACACATCCCTGAGGGACTCCTGTGGTCAGTTTGATGGAGCTCAGTGTCTTACTGCCAACACACGATGTTTGCTTTCTTCCTAACAGCCTGTCCAAAATCTGATTTTTCATTTGATCAAACCGAGCGAGTGAGAAGACCGAGGCGGAGGAGCAGAATCCTGGCATTACTGTTCTTTATGTTTGTTTCCCAACTGGGATCAGATGGTTAAATAAAGTTTCAGGGCACAAAAATCAACTATTGCACAATAAATTACAGCAGGGATTCGAGCTAAACAAGCTAACTGATCATGCAAACATCCTTCATTATCCATTCAAAGAAATTTCAATCAGAAATTGTGCCTCTTTGTTAGTCTCAGGTGTGAGTTCAGTAAGGAAGATGTGTTTTTATAATTTACTGTTTCGATCCATTTAGTATGAATTCAGCTCTTCTTGCAGGCCTGTTCTCTTTTCACCTCTGTTTTCACACATTGTCAAGAAAAGCCCATCTCCAGTGGTGCTGCTGTTAAACAACAATTGTTTTGTGAGGTTTCTCTGAGCCAATCAGCTCCTGCTACACATTCTATAATTAGCTCTGAAAGCTCCTGCTCCTTCACCTCTCCTCTCCTCTTTATCTCCCGGAACATTCAACCATCCTCTAACTCCATAACTACCCCTTCAACATTCTGGAGATTTTTAACATTTTATCACACGTGCAACTAATTACCACAAATGACGGTCTAGTGACTGTCAAAAGCAGCTAAATGGTTGATAAATTTCCATTTGGATGGAAGAACTGGACCACCAGATCAGGAGGGCCGTTCACAAAGCCGTGCAATTAGCACGACTTAACGTTAGCGTGAAAATCACGGAAGGATAAAAAATATGAAAACAAAAAATACCACAGATGGTTTTCATTAGCTATCTAACACCAACTAGGACACATATTTGGCTTTTCCTGTGGATTCCTGGTGTTGAAAGAGCTTATCTCTCAGCTTTACTGATATTTAAGGATGTTGGTGTTTTTGAATGATGAGGAACTGAGTGATCAAACATCCAAGAGGCCTCACCATGTGATGCTAGCAAGAAGTGAGGTGTTGGACTTGTATTTATTTGTATTTTAGAGCAGAAACCTTCTCATGGGGAGCAGCAGCATTCCTCACCCATCTGAGCTGCTCTCCAGCTGATGGAACCAAATACTGAAGGTCAGACTCCATGAGTTTACAAATCGAGGCTCTTTTTGGCTAAAACAACTCAACCTGTACGTGTGGACAACTCTAATAACACCCAAAGTTAAGAGTCAGGTTTCTGTGATCTGATCTAGCGGAGCTGTGCAGTCTTAAAGGAAAATCTCTGGACCCTAGTGTAAGTCAAAGATCATCTGGCTTCTCAGCTCGGCTTATAAAAATATTCAAGGATTTTCTTGACTGAAAATGTTCCTAACAGCTATTGTGCTGCAGAAAAGAGCAAAGAAACGATAAGGAGATGAAGCAATCAACAAGCATCACAGCAGCTTCAAATCACTTTCCTTTGAATGTCTGTGGCAGTGAGATGAATGTTTTCAAACCCACATAATTCAAACCAGAGGCAGGGAGTGACAGGAGGATGGCAGAGAATGGCTCGGGGTGAATCCTGAAGTTCTATAAATGCAGCTGCTGCATGAATTATATCCTCTCCCCACCTGAAATGACAATAACTTCTGGGCTGGCAGGTCGACAGTCAGCTCTCAGTCGACCCCTCTGATCCTGGTAATTGGAAGCCAAGGCTCTCATCACTATTTAACACTTGTATTTGGGGAGAAAACCCTGAGGGTGGATTTTTAAAGTAAAAAAACAGATTGGGTGGGGAATGTGGAATTTGAAAGTAAAACAACACAAAAATATATATTTTGCATCCCCAGAAGCTGTAATAAAACATTAACTGAAACTACATATAACAATATCTCAAGTTTATATATTTCTGCAGTGGCTGCAACAAGCAGCAGCACCAGGTCAGAGCATGTCTTCCTCTAAACCTCTGCTCCTAATCCTGCAGGTTTCTCCTCGGAGGCGATGCTTGAAAAATGTGAGCCTCTCATATAGAAGACTTTGCCTCCAGGACAGGTGAAATAGAAATGCTGCTAGAGAGGCTGTATATTATATGATGTATTACTCTAATAACAAAACACACATAAGTTCTTGGACAAATTACAAGCAATACAAAGTACATTTTATGAACTTTTCTTTTTGTTTATCAAAGTCTGGAGTGAATCTCAGAAGAACACCTTGTCAGGTGAACATCATCGATCATCATTTCTGTGATGTCTGAGGGCCAGGAATACTCAATTTACATAGCAGCATGTTTATGTTGTTTATGTTTCTCATATATTAATAAGGAAGTTGGATAAATAACTTATGACTTATGGAGAAGCGGTGAGATTAAATAGGTGTGCACTTCTTCCCACGCATTTTCAAGCCTGTATAGGTTAAACCAGGAAGGGTGGATCTAGATTACAGTGTACTTTTATTTATTGTATCATTTTATTATTATATAGTGATTGCGTATTTGAAATAATGAATGAAACTAGGCACACTGAAAGACAATTATCTAAAGTGTCTCACTTATTTACGTGGAGGGATCAGGACTATAACTTGTACTGGAGCCAGCCACTAGGGGGCGCTGTGGTTTCTTCCAGCTTGAAACTGTTATATTCCTGTTTGTAGTTCTTACACATGTTGATGATATATTATTGCTCGACTCTGAAAATCAAACGATGATCTTGCATTCATTTTAGGACTACTCTCAAAAAGTAACCGTCTGATTAACCTTTGAAGTAATCCAATTCAAGATGGCCACCACATGTAATCAATATCAGCCAACACAAAAATGGCTACAACTCAGTCAGTTTTACAGATATTGAAATGAGATTTGGCAGCATAGTAGCTAAGAGTCATCCTGACCACATGCTTTGAGTATTACACATTGTGTGAGAGCTTGACATTACCTTATTGGAGTTGATCCATTTTGACTGTCTGAAAATTATCTCAACAACCACTGGATGGATTTTACTGAAACTTCCAGAAAATAATCACTGGATGTCCATCTACAGCTGTTTAGCATTTGGAGACAAGTCAATATAAAATGGTCACTGCAGCGTAATCAACTTTAGTAAGAATGTCAAAAACTCAGCCAGTTTTACAGATAATGAACTGTAACTGATAACTAACATAATATGAAAGAGCTTGCATTGTCGCTATTGTCAAGATTTGAAGAAAACAGCTGTAACTCTCATGATGAGATGATCTTAGTTTCAAACTCTGATGTGATATGCATTCCTTTAGTAAACGCTAGGCCTTTAATCTGCCTCTGTTCTGGATGCATGTGTCCCAGTCAGCAGATCGGCTCACAGATATGGATGAAATGAGTCAGAGTGATGATCCACGCAGCCATATGGTGTATACCCCTCACAGAGCTGCTCCCTGTTCTTTACCAACAGCTGCTAAACAGCAATCATGATGAACAGCACAAGACCTTCAGCCCAAAAAAAAAAAAAAAACTGCAAACAATCTCAGCCATAATGTAAAGCAGAGGAGTTAGTCAGAGGGGGCACGCTTCAAGTAAGAAATACAAAGAGAATGGATGTGCTTTACATTATAAGAAGTTTCCACTAACACACACACACACACACAGAGGACAACAATCCACATAAGAATGCAGATCAAACGCCATTGTTTTTGTTGTGGGAGATATAAACCCTCTCCATGTGGCTGACTCCAGATCAGTGCTGCCTCCAGAACGTGACCCACATACAAAACTGATGTAAAGTCACTTAAATTAACTTCATCAATTATCAGCTCCATCTCTATTAGTCACAACAACAGCATGCCTCCCTCTAGTGCCTATTTGCATGCAGGCTTATTAGTTTGATTCTAGGAGGCGTTGGGGGAACTTTGAGTCGTTGTGTGAGTCATATAGTAGCTCTAATTGATATTCTCTGCGCTTGCAGACGTTTTTATAATGAATGCGACAGACAGGCTGTAAAATAGGAGACGTATACTAATTATCTTACAGCAGAAAGGTGGCTGGCTGAACGTTAGGTGTTAAAAAAGTGACTTTAGGTCGTTTAGATGAACTTGATAAAGATGAGTCTGTTCGACTAAAACAGCGTTTTAAAAGCGCGCTCCAAACTTTTCCAGCTGTCTCTCACCTGATGCGCACGCTATTCCAATCCAAGTCCGACAGAAAAGCGTGAAGTCTGTCTTCATCTCCAGTCAGATGTCCGCTTCAGGCTGGAGGTAATGCTGCGGGGAAAGTTGTGAGAAGTTGACCGAAGATCCGTGGATGTTTGAGAGGAAATTAGGTGGTGGAGGGAGTGGGGGGGTCAGGTGAAAAAAAAAAGAAAGAAAAATGTTGTTTTCCAGTGTTGTTTAAAGGATGCACGAGGCACTGAATGGGATTTACAATGATTTCCTTTTCCTTTGCTCGTGACTGGAGCGCACGCACCCACCCCAGCTTGTAAAACAAGCTGAATTGGGAGTTTGCGTGTGTTTGTGCGCGCGTGTGTGTGTGTGAAGGAGAGTTGGGGTGGGAGTCACCCTAACATCCATCCATGACAAGTTTCCTTCCTGCAGAATCCCATCCAGTCTCATCCTCCCTCAGACCTGCAGCGGTTACAGTCAGGATGATAACGGTCAGTTTAAAGAGGACCTAAAGATCTGCTGCTATCTGTTTTCATTTCACGCCTCTCTGAAAGCATAAAGGCCCCTTGAGGAGCAAATAGCTCAGCAGGTAATCATGATGAACCTGACAAAGCCTCAGCAGGAGAAAACCCACAGAAACTCAAAGGGATTGTTCTGACTTTTTAAGTGTTTATGTGTTAAAGTTATAAAGAATAACTATCTTACCTGTTATAGATGAACAGCCTCCATTTGTAGGAATAGAGACTAATGAGAGCAGCCATGAATAAAGTGTATATTGCTACCATCTTAAATCATTGTCTAAGATATTAAATTGAGTTTTTTTTCCTAAAAACTCTTTTCATCACTGTATTCATATGGAATTCTGTTGGTATTTACAAGTGTACAATGTGGCCTGTCATACAATCAGAGGAAAAGTCAGAAAAAATGTCTTCATATTTCTGCTATAGACTGAACCTGCAGAAATAATGCATAGAATTCAAATAAAAACAAGTGAAGTTAATATGTTAAATACATGTAAAGAAAAAAAAACAAATTTCCCTGGTGAATGTGGAACAAAAATGTGAACTTCAACATGGAGAAAAAAAGATCACGTTTTCACATGTAAAAACATGTTAAAACATGTCAAACACGTGGTCTGCACATTTCTGATGTGATTTTGGAACGTTAACATGTCTATGTAATCCCCACATTTTTTCCAAATGGCTCACATGTGGAAAAACATGTTAAATCCATGTGTTTTTTCCATAAGGGTGGAGCTGTTTTGAACAGTATCTGAACAACATTTAATTGCAATAAAATAGTTGAATATTGCAGAATCAGCTGTGATAAACTCACATATCCTGTCATCTGATGCTTATTTACACTCCATGGAATGTAGACTGGGGGTTCTGTCTGATTGCCAAACAGATTTTTTAAATCCAGTTTGATTTACAGATACTTCTCTATCAATACATTTGAGCTCTAATTGCTGCTGTCTTAAAACGGCTTCAGTCATTTCACTGCGGTTTGTTTGTGTGACACTATTTCATAAACCTCTGCATGAGGTCAGAACAGGAGGACATAATTAAGGCTGAAACCTGGATTTAAACAAGTACATTTGTGGCTCTGTTGCCTTGCAGCAAGAAAGTTGCAGGTTTGATTCCCAACTGCATTCCTTCCGCAGGGATTTTGCATGTTCTCCCCACCAAAAATATTCAAGTTAGGTAGATTAAAGACTAAATTGGTGTGACAGAGAGTGTGAATGGCTGCTGGCAACCTGTCCAGGGTGTCCCCTGCCTCTCGACCAATGACAGCTAGGTCCTAGCTCCCCAAACCCCTATTGGATAAAGGGGTTCATAAAATGGATTGATGGATGGATTGTCAGTACAAAGTAATTCTTCAAAGATCAGAGTCTGGAGGGTCAGAGTAGGGCTGTGCAATATGACAAAATATCAAAATGCTTTTGTTACCCTGTTCTTTCACTATCATTTATATCATGGAATACACTGTTTGTGTATTCCTGTACACAGGGACAGAGCTAGAGAAGTTTGGACAGGATTTTGAGGAATTTGTTTCTATTTGATGCAATATGTTCACGTGTGAATGTAAGAAATAGTTTTTCTCTTCGTAACAATCTACATGTTTTTCACACTTTAATGGAGTTTACAATGATGGGATTTTAGTCACTACAGAGAGGACAGATGGGGCAGGGCAGGGCCAACAAGGAACATGTTGTAGTGAGCTGAGGATAAGAGCATCTAGCAGTTACACATTTAAAACTAAGTACAAAGTTTATAGTAGAATAATATATAAACCACATATTTTCATTCATTCTTTGAGGCACATAATAAACTGGAACCACAAGAAAATATGTGACAACCTGAACAAAGAGGATGCAAACATAGCATTAGCCACATGAAGCTAGTTTTTTACATTTCAAAATGGCTGAAATATTTTCTTTAACAGATAGTTCATTTGTTATCTTACTATTTCTGTTTTAGGCAACTTCACAAAAATCCATTCAGGCTAAATATCAGCTGCACCATTAGCATACATCCCTCCTCAGTTTTGGGAGTGCCTTGTTTTATTTATTGCAGTTTTTCATTCAGATGGTGAGGTGTAGCAATGAGCAGAGATCTCCCAGGCTTGTCCAGATCCCGTTGACCCCCTCCAGCCCACACATCCATCACCTTGGGGAGTTCTTCAGAGTGTGAATGAACATCTTCTCGTAAAAAGCTCAGCAGGCCCCCGCAGTGAGCTGCTGTCAGTTCTGGTTTATTTTACAGGGAGGGATTTTAACAAATTGAAAACCTGTGTCAAAACCAGTACGGAGGTCGTGCACTTTGAGCATAGAGAGACGGAGCGTTTGGGTGTTTGTGAACAGGCTGCAGACGCTTCCAGGGACAATCTTGATGGAGACGTCGTCCCACACAGAACCAGGAGCGTGCTGAATCTCCTGGAAATGCAGCTGACTCCAGATTCTTTCCTGACAGCAGAACATCCCTGAATCAGATGAGTTACAGCAAATATTTTCATTTTAGATGTTAACATGCTGTCATCTTTACTTGGGTTTTGAAGAATCTGGAGTGTGTGGGAGTTGTGTGTTATTGTGGGCATGTGCTTTCTTCCATTTCCCTCACAGCAATTCACCTCCGTGTCTCTGAGACACGATGCTGCTGTGATTGAATGGCTGTAATTAAAATGTTCCCCTGGTTTCAGCCCCAGAGTGCCCTCAGATTCAAAGGAAAATAAACACTCTCAACTTTACTGATAGCAAACCTCTGGTGCGGGAGTCTCATTAAAACAGATAATGTTCCGAATGCACGAAAAACACTTCTTTAATAAGACGCTGCTCACATCCATAACAATAGGTTTTATGAAGGACGGAGAGATCGTCTCTGCTGTGTCAGATGAAAAGGTTGGCGTTAAATAGTCCTCCTGGATCCTGGGAGGCAACAAAAAACTCAAGGACCCGTCCTTGAAGTGCCAGCGCTCCATCCGGCCTATCCGCAGGTCAGGAAACAGATTACAGCTCCGCGGAGCTACCATCATAGGAAGGATGTGGAGCAAGCTGAAGTTCACATCCATGATGGGCGTCTGCATTTACGCTCCTCTTTGACGAACCACTTTGAAGTTGCAGTGTGTGAAGTTTTGTGCTTTGTTTTGATTGCTTCGACCAAAATTTCTCATCAGCTGTACAGCAGGTCGTGTCCCTCGTCATTTAGAAGTTCTGGCGGCCTGCCGGACTGCAGGAGCAGCACTTTGGCTCATAAATTATTCACCAAATGTTTAGCCTGACTGAAGAGATTGGATATTGACAGCATAAATTTGTGATGCTAACCTCTGTTTGATGTGAAAAGTAAGGAAAGCACAAAGTTTGAGTCATTTGAGAAACTTTTTGCAGCCTGAAATTTGTTTGAGTTGTTAGTGTTCACTTTTCAGTCATTTCAGGTTGTAGCTTTCTTAAATGAGAACAGTGATACTTTAGAGATCATTCTCTAACCTCTGATTTCCTCTTTTCTGAGTCATTCGTTGGTGGCTTTATCAACATCCTGGAGCACTCGTGTTGTTGAAAGATTCACTTTCAGTTCAGCTTCAACTTCTGAACAAATAAGCTCTCTTTTTTTTTTAAGACTGTGACAGAAACAAACACTGTGATCAAGGCTGTGAAGCAACCCCAAATCATAACATCACCACCACCATGCTTCACAGATATAGTTTTCAGTCCAGGACTTTTCCCAGTGGTACCGGTGGCTGCAGTTGCCTTGTGTTACGAGCTGAGCATGCTGGGAGGTGTGGAGTAGTCGGGGAAACACAGATGGATGAGGAACCAAATCGACGTCAACAGGTGTTATACCAGATTCAGTCACCTGTCAAATTTTGTGACTTCAGCAAAATATGGTATAACTCTAGGAAAAGCAGAGAAAAACGACCACAGCTTTTCAATAGATTGAGTTTTTGAAGATCCTGGCATTTTCAGATAAAAGGTAGTGATATTGCTATGATGTCATTGGTTTGTTGAGACCAGGCCTGATCCTGAGAAGAAATGTGTTTTCCTTGTAGCATCATCAAATATGCTATAACCTCTGACCTTTGACCTCTGTTGACCATCACAACAATAATCCATCTTTTTCCCAATAACTCGGAATACAATCACTCTTGGATTATGTTTTAACCTGAATCAAGATCCCTACAGGTGTCCAACTGTCCACTTTCAGGTGTCCATCTCCCAGATGACCTTAACTGGACACTAACTGGTCTAATAAAACACTCTCTGTAAAGAAGTCTCTTCTTTAACACCACAGACTGGTGTTCCAACTGTAATCTCTTGTTTACAGAACAGTCTCTCGTAGTGTTCCTGCTCAGGGTCACCCACACACTCACACTCAAAGTGTTATAATGCTTCTCTGCTATTTCATGCATTTCTACACTTATAATGTGAGCGTTTAACGGGCGGAAGTCATATGTGAGTTGGTAAACTCCCTCACAGTCCCCTACCCAATCAGACCCATCCACCAGTCCACTAACTCAGTTTTGATTAGTACACTTAATATCTTCTGATTGGTTGAATTTAAGATAACGTAGTCTCAAAACTAATATTCAGTTCCGGTACAAGTCAGTCTGTTGCTACAGTCTCAGTCTCGGTCTGAGCTACAGTCTGAATGTAGCTGAGCTGCTATCTTCAGAGTCTTAGCTGAACCTCCATCAGCTTTGAACAAGGCCTTGAGAGACCTGCTTGTGTCTCTCCCTCTCGTCTCTCCCTCTCATCTCTCCCTCACTACGGGGACTGATCAGAAATGACTTCAGCATGCCTGCTGAAATGCCTCCCTTGCTGACCGGGACGTATCCAAGGACTGCCCGGCGAGGTCTTCGGCGGCCACGCCTTCCAGGACCACCACTCCGAGTCTGGGGACTCCAGCCTCAGCTCGTGGAGAAACCAACGCCTGCCAGATCCAGGAACGTCCAGCTTTCAGTGAGCGAACCCCACTTTCTGATCAAGAGGTTTGCTTTGATAAAGCTTAATTCTTCCACTCTAAATTAAGCCAAAACTAAATCCCATTCCAAACTCAAATTAGCCCTAAATTGACTCTTAAAGTCACAACTAGGTTAACTAAATTAACTAACTTCCCGTCATTAAAACATAAGCTACGGTCCGTTAAAACTCACAATTAACCTATCTTTAACATCCTCAACATGTTTAAGAATATTAATTGTGTTTACATCAAACTTTCAAACTGTCTTATCTGTCTGTGTTCTTAGGTTTTTCAAATTAAATGGTTGTTCAATCTTTATGGTCTCAGCTTCACATTATTAATAAGGTATTTCAATTCACTGTACTCTTTCAAATAACCTAGATACCTTCAATAAATATTAGCTATTATCAGGGTTAAATGACAGTTTATCACTTTTCATTATAATCCAAGAATAAGCTTTGTTTATATAAAGAGGGTGTAGTTAAAATAACTAATAGTTATTTCCAAACGCTACATCCTTAACCGTGAGATGGACTCATCATCACTTGTTTGTGCTTTTAAGGAGCTTTTATTTTACGTCTTCACTTTTTAAATTGTTCATGTCCACATTAACACCACGAGGCCTGAAGTTAATACAAGTGGCTTCATGACACTTTTAAAATTTATGATTCAACTTTTATTTTCCAGGTAAAATGTTTTAGAACCAGTTCTCATTTACAGACATGACCTGACCGAGAACCTCAGCAGGTAGAACACAAATACAAATACTTCTAAACCTATAGGAACTGTTACGCCCCTCTGCATTTTCCCTGGCCAGGTTGTGATGGTGCAGCAATCTGCATGGCCTTGATTGCTAAATGGGCTGCACCTGTGGAAGCAGGCATAAAGCCTGCTGGGAGAGGCCTGAGGAGGAGCAACTGTGGAGCACCACTGGAGCTGCCACCAGCCTGGAAGAGGCTGGAGATTTGGGGAAAATGGCTCCCCTTTTTTAAAAAAATAATAAAATAAAAACCTTTTAGAAATATCTCCTTTTGTTCAGTCTCGATTTTATGTTGTGGCCCAACGAGCTGGGTCGTAACATAAATGGGGGCTCGTCCGGGAAATAAAATCATAATAAATAGGATACAAGGCAGCATTAGAAAAACTGAATCCACTGGTATTACAGGGAAACAGGAATTCACATGCAGAAGAATCAGTAAAGGAGAATGAATGTGTGACTGAGTGGGTTAGTCTTCAATATGGGAACTTATTGAGGAAAATACAAATCTTATTATAAAGATATCTCATTGGTTTGAAAGTGACAACACTATATCTGTTGGTTTAATTAGAGCCGATGTATGAGACCTGTTTCATTTGCATTATGGCTGAAGTCTAAACTATCACTTTAACAGTCATTAGTTTATCACTAATTTATTATTTAATGTGTGAATTAAAATGTGAATTATTATTCAGGATGGTTTAAACAACAGTAAACGAAAGACAGCAGAGGTGTTGGAGATGATGATCTTGATATATTCACTAGACCTGGTGTGATATTTATTAAAGGCCAGGTGAAGTAGAGAGGACAGATAGAGAGGTGTCTTGTTCTGAATTGTCTTTTAGACAAATAGAAGGCAGTGATAGTCTCCTGGTATGAAGGGGGGCCGGCCCTCCAGTTTATAGATCACAGTGAGGAAGGGTTAGACTAAACAGACAGCTGAGTGAATGTAAATTTGGTTCATGGAGATCTGATTCAGAACTGTTTTTGTCTTTGTAACTTCTGTAAAATAAAACTACTGATCAATAGATCGATAATTCTATATAAACATATCATGAATATTTCTGTCCCAATTCCAAAATCCAGTGTCCTTGTAGCTGAAAGTCATTTACATCATCCAAGTGCTAACAGGTCTGGTGACATCACATGTGATGACATGAGGTCACATAGCATTAGTTTTTTTAATTTGACTAAAACCACTGTAAAGTCAACTCTCAACATAAGATTATCTTACATTTAATCTCTGGCATAAAAACTGAATGACAATTCTGTTTGGCCTTTTTTAAAGATTAAAATATACTCTCGTATCAGTTTGAGCTTTAATTCATTAAAACCAGGCTTCTGTGAACTATCCGGCTCTGTACTGAAAGCTAAATATTAGCTTCTTGTTTTCAGTGTTTTGATTTTATCGTCTCCATTTGAATTTTTAAGCAGTGTCAGAGTTTAATGCACATCATTTTAACTTTAAATATCTTTTTTTTTAAATGAATTAAATAACAATCCTAAAATAGTGAACCAAATGTTTTTTTGTTTTTTGTTAACAAGATGTCTAGTTTTAGGTCAGTGGAGCCATGTGATCAGTTGTATTTTTATCACTTTTGTAGAGATCACACTCCTCATATAAGTGGTAAAGACACTTTTTTTTGCATCTTTAACAATAAGAAAAAAATGTTACAGATTAAAGAGCTTTATTCTTCATAGACATTTTTATTTTACATTAAATGTGAATCAGCCGTTTTATATGAACAAACTTTATACGTTATGGTTCATTGTGCCACTCAAACTGTCAGAAGAGCAGCATCCTGCTTCTCGTGCCCCTGAGGGCTGTCAAAGAACCCAGAGACAACCCCACTGTCACTGTTTGTCTGACCTTTCACCTGGCAGGAGGAAACAGGACGCCGGTGCTCCCATGTGTTTGTGGAGATAACCGAGATCCCACCTATTCATGTGTCAGAGACGGCTTCACGCCTTCAAATTTCCAGTCCAGGTGCAGCAGGCAACAAAGCTCCGCCTCTGCTTATGAATGGGTTTGGATCTCCATCAACCACAGCGTTCACCACTAAGCTTTGATGGTGTTTAATAACATCCTTGATTATTCCAAACAGTGGCTGCTGCAAGAATTTAAAAAGACCACCTTTAATTTAAAAAAATTGACTTGGTTTAATATTTGCATCAGCAGGATTTAAAACACCTGGGTGATGGAGATGAATAACTACAACATACGATGAGAACAATGGATACAAAACATGCGTGTTCAAAATTAGGCACATATAATGAATACATTTAATCAGAAATCACCTGAAACAGGAAGCGTCTTGCTTGAGACTCATGTATAAAACATGACAAACCTTTTAATCAGATAGAACATCTCACAGTAAGGTGCTCGGCTCCTGCATGCTGATTAAATTCAAAGTGACTGAAATGTCTTTTTTTCAAGTGAGAATACAGATATGTGATGAGACGATTATCCATTTGAAAAAATAATAAAAGAAATCAACCATCTACATATATTAAAGGTATTTGTTGTAAAAAGCCATAAAAAGCTTGTTTTATAATGAGCTTCAAACTGAATAGGACTCTTCAGGTTGATTGCAACATGGAAAATATGAGAGCAGCTAAAAAAAGACATTAAAATTCGTATCATGTGAGATAATGATGAGCATACTGCCAGTGCTGTGTTCTAGACACCGACTGATGAGGGTTTGGTCAATGTGTGAGTGCTGAACCGTACTGCTGAGCTTCAGTTATCCAGACAGAGCGACGGGAGGGTAATGGAGGAGTTTTATAGGCTGAGGTTTGTGTCTGTTGTCGCTGATGCACGGGCTGAAGAAGGGGAGCGCTCTGTCCCTCGGCCCGTCGCTGAACGTGTACAGCAGACTCATACTGTCTGCGTTGTAGAAGGACACCCTCCTCTCGTCGTAGTCCAAGTAAACCCCGATCCTCTGCGGGGGCGATCTCACCTGCAGCCTCGTCCACGGCTGCATCCCGGCCCAGTACTCGTTACCTTTACGCAGCCGCAGGGTCCAGTAGCCGCTTTCGGGGCTCAGCTTGATGCGAGCGCGCCGGTCTACAGACTCCGAGGCTACGCCCACGTCCCACTTGGGGCTACGGCCCACTTCTACCTCCCAGTAGTGCCGACCTGACTGGAAGCTCTGGGCAGCCAGGATGTTGACGCACTGGAGGAAGCGCTTGCTGTGGCTCGTGTGTGGAGTCATAACGTCACACTCCACCGCCACGGTTTTGTCCCTGGAGACATAAATGCTCGGGTGTGCTGTGTCGACGTCAAACGTCAAAGGAGAAGGACCTTTAAGATGGAAAAAAATGAATGAAGCACAAATTATTATTCCTCCCTCTCAGATTATCTAGAGAGCTGCAACACAATCACGCATTTTACAATGAAAACAAAGACGTCCTCTCCAAAGTGTTTCCCGTAATAAAATCCCGGTTTCAAATCGACTGCAATCAGAGTGTTCAGTCATTTCTCCATAATTACTCCCAGTGATGCAGCAGAACCCGTTCTTAGCTTGCATCTATTTGAGTGTAATGAAGCACATCAGAGGGGAAATTACCTGGCTTCACAGACTTCAACATCCGTCTCCATGTGATGTACTGTAGTGGAGCCAAGTATTTGTTGCTGAAAGCATTTATATCAAAGTCCAAGGCAGGTTCCACCTGCACACAGGGTCTGTCGATTCAACACGCTTTATTAGAGACAGGCAATCTCTAAGAAAACCACACTAATTAGACGTGAAATTAAAAGATGCATGAAGGATCAAAGAGTTGTAGTGAAAGCTTACCTTAGCTGTGGGAACTGTGGAAAAAATGGGGGAACAAAGATCGCATTACCAGCATGTTTTAAATGATCAGAAACGTGTCTGATTTTTACTTAAAGTTCAGATGCTCGTTACGATGAAATAAAGCCTCCACCTCAGCCAGCGTGGTGGTCGCCTGCTGCAGCAGTCTGATGTTGCTCTCCAGCTCGTGTGCGCTCAGCTCCGAGGCCTCCATGTGGCGCTGCACCTTCTCCAGCTCCTCGTCCTGCTCTCTCCTCAGCTGCTCCAGCATGCAGGTTTCCTCAGCCTGCAGGATCTGATAAAGATCTCTGAATTCACCTTTGACACGAGCCTGGAGATCTGCTCCGACTCTCTGCAGGGAGGAGGAACGGCGGACGTTACGTAAACAGGAAATGATCGTCACATTTCACGCAGTATCGGTTAATATGACCCAGGAGGAACAAGCACACAGTACTGAAACCACAACTAGTTTGACACAAATCATGAAACAGCTTTGTCATTTGTTATTTTTAAAAGTACTTCTATCAATCAAACACACACACTTCATTGAGTTAACAGGCAGAGGATGAAAGTAGTGAAACTACTGATAAACAGAAGCTTCAGCTCAGATGCTTTTAGATGTTTTTTCATTTGATTGGTTGAAATAAAATAATAAATTAATAAATGAAATACTGCTGTGAATATCTGTCCCTTGAAGTGATACTTTAGCCATTTTAAAGTGTATGTGGTGTGAAAATAATGGCAATGTAAAGATTCGTAAAATAACATCTCAATGAACTGCTGTGAAATGTATAAGATCAGAGCCATTTTAAAGGCACACTAGGCAGTTCTAGCTTGTTTTTAGCACCCCCTAGTGTCCATTTTAAATAACTGTCATAAAAATGAATTGACCCCTTCCTATTGCTGTGTAACACGATTTCAATCATCAGATAAACGTTTTCTTGGTTTCTTTGGAGGCTCCTCCATGATGAACGTGACACAATAGATCTCTTAGCTCATATATACAGTATGATTGTGTCTTCATATTGTCTGTCCTGAGCAGGTTACAAGGCGTAAACATGGATTTCCGTAAAGCGTTACTGCTTCTCGTGAGATACGCGACTTTGTGAGACTTAAAGAGACACTATGCAGTTTTGCTTGTTTTTGCTCCCCCTGGTGTCCGTTTTAAATCACTGCCGTAAAAATGTTAGCACCATTGTTTCTGCTCAGAAACACCTAAATCTAACTGTTGAAATGTCTCCTCAGCCTTCATAGCTTTCTACATGAGCGGTTATTTACTCCTTCAAAGAAATCAGCTGAGTTCAAGCAGGGAGAGATTGAAAAAAAGCAGGAATCATGAGCTAAAAACACTCCGGCGCTAGCATAACAACTAGCCACTTTGGGTTAGCCTAACCCTTGCGAGATACATGACTTTGTGAGACTTCAGGGCACCAGACCAGAGACTTGAGATCTTGCAATTGTGGTATTCTGGACACAAGCAGCAGATGGGGCTGAGTGACTTTTCATATATGTATGAATGAATGACCCTGTAAAGGGTCATATTAGCTAGGGGTGGGAATCTTCAGGGTCTTCATGTAGCAGATTGATTCCACCTGCTGCCGGGCGGCTCCTTTAAAAGAGAGGGATTCTGGCCACTCAGTAACAAGAACTCAGCTGGGGTGTCGCGTCTTCCGCCTGAGCGTTGTTCGGCTCCGGAACGGGTGCTGGGCGTGTAATTGCGCGCAGTAAGTATGTACCGTATTTGCTCGCATATAAGACGAGGTTTTTTTCATTAAAAATAATTTTGAAAAGGGGGGGTCGTCTTACTATCGCGCCCCAGCAGGGGGCGCATGCTTTATGTTCAAACGGCAGAAGCGCCGCCAGCAGGAAGCAGCTCTTAGACCGCGAGCAGTCCCAGACGTCCGCTCCACCTCAAAGTTACAGGTCTATTGAGGATTAAAACACCTGATGGCAAAGTCCAGCTCCAGCCAGATCAACTTCTGGCGTTTTCAGACTAGTTTGGGTTTTTGGTTCGGTCCGGTTCTGTTTAGTACGTATGGAGCCGACACCTTCTGTGGGACCCGCTGCAGCTGCAGTGTTTTCAGCGTGAGCTCTGTACAGGTGAGCGCGTCACTCAATTAACACATGCATTCATCCTCAAGCCTGAAAAACACCTGAGAATCCAGCTCTGCCTGACGTCCACAGGACCCGGTTCTGAAGCTGCGCGCGCACACACACACACAGTCTCAGTGAGAGAGAGAGAGAAGGAGAGAGGGAGGAGGGAGGGCCCACACAGCCAGAGTGAGGAAGAGAGAGCTTCTTTTTTCTCTTTGTTTTCCCAATTGACTGAAATATGTTGTCACATAGAACTTTAGTTCCTGTCTGATTAATAAGCAAATATTAAAGCAGTCTGTAATTAAGGTACCATATAAATTATTTTCTCAAAATTTAATTAAAAATAGTTTCTTTATAAAGTGAATTTATTCTTTTTTCTGAAGATCAGTCTTGAAAAATGGGGGTCGTCTTATAATCAGGGTCGTCCTATATTCGGGCAAATACGGTAGTTTCCTGGTGTAGTGGCAGTGGGGGTTTTGTTTTAACATACCGGCAGTTCTGCAGGGATCTGGTCCTGCCTGGAGGAACACGGGTCGATTGCTCGTCTCAGGTGGTGGTACAGGGAGACGCAGGTATGTGTGTGCTTGTGGGTGTGTCTGTGTGTGCGTGCATGTGCGTGCGGTGCAGCCTGTGCTGAGTTGTGCTTTTCGCAGAGCGGACTGATTGGCTGATCATCGGAGCCTGCTGTTCTGTCTCCGTCGGTTCCTCCTGCTGCGTTGGGGGGCTGACGTGTGGAGCAGCCAGGGACGCTGGCACAGAGGATTGGAGCGCAGGAGCTGCAGCAGCGGCTGGCATTGGCGCCGTGGGAGGTACCCGCTGCCCGGCTGGCGGTGAGTGTTGGCACCCTCAGACGGACCGGAGAGCAGGAGCTCGCTGCTCCGGAAAAAAGAACGTGCTGCGGGGCCGACCCTGAGATCAACGGCTGATTGGGTCAAAATCCTCAGCAGTGCTGGACATTGGGGACTGACGGTTTGTCAATGCGGGCTGGGGGGGTATTTTAATGAAATGGTATTTTAATGGACATTTCTTTTTTTGGGGGGTTAATTAATAAAGTTGATCATTTGGCAACAAGTCTCCACCTGGTTTTGTTTGCCTGAGCCCTCGGGTCACATTCACGATTCGATTTGATTACGATTCAGAGAGCTGCGATGCGATTATAAAACGATTATTGATGAAAGATGTATTGTTCTTCCCCTTCACCTTCCTGCCATGTGACTATGAGGTACTATTAAAGCATTTGTAATAACCTGACATGATTTTACTTCCATTATCTTTAATTATTTAATAATAATTTAATTATTAAAACATAGCAGTGTTTAAATGTGTAAATATAAGTTTAAATACAGTCCCTCCAGGAAGGTGTGTGGTTTTTGTGATGTTTTCATCCTAAAATGACTGATTTGCAAAACATTTTTTAAAAGTTGTGGTCAAAGTTGCAGTTTTTTTCAAGCATTTTTTGTTTAAGGTTTTATTTTGTTTATATGCACACACTGTATGCGCCGTTTCATCATAATACAAAGACTACAAGATGCTGTAATCACCATGACAACAGAGCTGACTGTCTCAGCATCACTCAGGTGTTACAGCGTGAGCGACTCGTTTTACTTTCACTTTTAGACGTTCACCTCAAAGGTTCACTGGTTCATCAGGAAGAGGTTCCTCATGATCACTCACTGGATACACACATCACGTGGTTGTTCGCATGTTTAAAAAAACGACGTTCAAAGGATTTCACGTTAGTTCACGCTGACGCCCCGGTCCTATTTTCTCACGTAATAGCAAAACCGCCGACTCAGCACAGTTTAGGACACAGATCAGTTCTTTTTAAACAAAGTTTCTCACATTGACCGAATACGGACTTTAAACAGAACTCACCTCGTCTCTTTCAGCACTCGTATCAGCCGCGGACCCTCTGCTCCTCTCTGTTCAGCCAAGCGAATATTTTCGTGTATAATCCATCACATGATGTTTGGTTCAGAACAGCTTCTACCACTCTTGTGTAATCGCTACTTTGGGAAATTGACTCGCTCGTATTTTAGCCGTAATATATTATAGAATCTGGCCGGTGCGTTTAGCGGCTCGACTCAAAAGCAGGAAGTAAACACAGCTCGAGGCAACGGGGATTGGTCAAAACTTTTTCAAATGGCGGTGATTGGTCAAAAAAGAAGGTGACACACGACAAACGCCAAGATGATTGGTCAGATTTGGGAGAAAGTTGCGGTGATTGGTGAAATTCCAAGGCCGCAAACATTAATAATACAGTGTTTGCGAAAACACGCCGGACCGTCGGACATTACCGACGTAAATTAAAATTGTCCGACGTAAAACTGAAGCACGCCGGACACTTTGACCGGCATGCGTGCTTCTCCAGCTCTCTCTCTCTCTCACCTCACTTGCTCACTCTCTCTCTCTCTCTCTCTCTCTCTCTCCTGTCGTTCTTGCGCGCGCCTCTCGCTCGGGCACCTACTTTCCTCACCTCTCATTCACGCGCCTTCGCTCACGTGTCGATGAGAAATGTCAAAGTATTCCTGCAGACTTCGTTTCCTCTGATTATTTAGGTAATCTGGGGTGATTTATTTTGCTTTGGAGCTTCTAGGTGGACAACGTAGACTCTCTGACGTCACAGCGTTCAGGTTCAGATGTGAGATCTGCGTCGGCCTCTCTTCTCTAATATTAGCTTCCTAAACGAACTGTAACCACCACGATTTAGTTTTTATTTAGTCCGTTCTTCCTTGTCCATCATTATTTAATGATCTAAACACAGCTCCGTCGGACAATGTTAAAACACATCGGGTCCGACGACTGTCCGACGTGTTTCTATGGTGATGAGGCAGAGAACAGCTGATCTGAACGTGCAGCTGATCAGGCCCCCAAACAAAGCCCATATGATCTATTAACTCTGTTAACTGGTTACTTTAGGATGAGAAACCAAACTACATGAGAATGACGTATTAAGAATGAAGGAGTGAGAACAGGAGGATAATCTGTGAACTCCATTCTCCTGTTATGGTAACAATATATAATATTAATAATAATAATAGTTTAGAATAGAAATCCTTAATTATCCCTCAGTGTGGAAATTCAGGTGCACAACAGCAAAGTTACAGGCAAATCAAAACATAAAGATTCACATAAATATAAATAAAAAATCTGAATAACTACCTGACTGTAAAGTAATTTAGAGCCTAAACAATAATAACAGCATAATAAAATACTGCTCAATCATTAAAATGCCATACAGATCCTGATTCACAGAAATGTGAAACTGAACCGGATTCCTGAGTGAAACTAGACCAGCAGCATCCTGGGTCTTTAGAGTCAGACT
>SSNR01000022.1:3739108-3772031 GCA_006937965.1 Callopanchax toddi | reverse complement strand
ATAGAATCGAATTTTTATATTTTTCAATCGATTGATAATCGTTCCTGTCTGCATCTTGATGCATCGGAAAAACGAGTTTATCTCCCACCCCTAACATTAGCACATACTGGCTCAAGATTGAAAAAGATTTAAAAATATGAAAAAGTTACATAGTGTGCCTATAAGATGGCAGTGGTTTTGTCTACATTCAGACTCACCATTAGCTCATTAATCCTGTAGCATGTAAACTGAAGCCATTTAGGAATCCATCTACAATGACTGAGATAGTAATTAGGGCTGGGCGATATGGAAAAAAATCCTATCACGATATAATTTTTCATATCGGTCAATAATGATATATCTCACGATATAAAACAAATCCCTGTTTTGGTTAGTCTTAAATGTTCCCTGATACTATGAAGTGTAATTTAAAGATATTTAGATTAAATTAGATTCTAACTAGTAACTCTGTTGACACTAGTCAAAAAAACAACAACAAAAAAAACTGTTGACACTGTTTACTTTACATAGGAAGTCAAACTACAAAAGAAAGAGATGAATGATCTCAGCAAAGTGACAGCAAGTCAAGAACAAACAAATTCACACAAATGTAAGAAAATAGCTGTAGAAATGTAAAATCTAAATGTAGAAAAATAACTGACTGTAAATTGATTTACAGCATAATAAAATACAGCACAATCCATAAACATGGCTCAGATTCTGATTTACAGATATTCTAAACTGAATAGGATTATTGTTTTTAAAGAAAAAAAGTACCAAATGTGCAAATATAGTTGTGCATAAAGAGAAATTGTGCTAATTATTCTGTTCAGTAAAGATTCTGATGATGGTGGTGGTTGTGAGAGCTGATAGGAAACTATAATACTGCTGTACTTCTAATACAGTGGGTCATTTAAGTAAAGTTTTCCAGTAGCTGAACTGTATCTGATATTTATTGCAAATAAAAATGATTTGACGTCACACTTGTACCTTTTTCTTTAAATTCTAATCTACCACGTTTAAAATACAGTGGAAAATATACAAATATTCACAGTTAAATAGGTAATTCCTCCAAGCAGCTGATACACTGTAGAACCATCACTGCTCCCAACAAACTGCATCAGTGGTTACATCCCTGTTGTGATTTGCACTAAACTTTTATGCACAAATATATTTGTTCATCCTTCAAAACAAAAACCCTTTACAGTCTCACTTCTGTGACTCAGTGTCTGAGTATATTTAATGACTGTGCAGTATTCTATTACTAGTTTTATGCTGCTATAATAATATTTTGTGTCATTACTGCTTTTATGCTATAAATATTTTACAGTCTCTATTCTTATTTTTCAACGTTTACATATTTTACTCTTGTGTGAATCTATTCTTGACTTGCCGTCACTCTGCTGCTGGTGCACCTGAATTTCCCCACTGAGGGACGATAAAGGGCTTTTCTATTCTATTCTGTTTTATTCTATTCTATTCTAAATAGATACCAATCTGCAGCACGTGAAGACATTGTCCTACGCGTTTCAAAAATGTCCTGCCTGAGAAGCTCAAAGGTTTTCGCAAACACCAATAGTAGAAAAAATAAGTGATGCATGCTTAGAAAATAGCAAAAATGTATAGATGTGTCAAACAGGTACAGAGTATTTCTCTAAACAGTGCTGATTCTCAAAGCCTGAACTCTGGTCTGGATCCAGACCCACCTTGCACATTATATTAGGAACGCATTCATGTAAAGAAGTGTATGTTTACTACATTCATTTAAAAATATATGTTATTTAAATAAATAATTTGGGTAATTTCTTTAAACATATTTAAAATTTTTATGAATATCTTGCTCTGGATGCTGGTCCTAAGATTAAAAACCAAATCTCAACTGTGGCAACATGGACACCCGACGCAACAAAACAAGCCTGTCTGCCTTCAATGAGCCTGTCCCAAATTTCACACTAAATTTCTGTATTTTAATTACCTCAGAGCATCTGGAAACTCTACCTCAACCATTCGGATGTTGGTGTCTTTCTACACTTTTAAATATTTAATGTTTATTCCTGTGTGAAAACTAATGAACCTGTGTTTTTGTAAGCCTCAATAAATACAGATAATCAAGTTTAAATTTCTTATAAAACCACAAAGCACATTAAACTTTAGTGTCAAAACTTACAGCAGCATAAGAGTGGACTTATTTAGGTATTTGGGTCAAACTGTCCCAAAAATGGTTCAAAAATACATTTTTTTTCACCTGGAACTGAAAGGTCTTGACTTTTTTATTTGATAAACATGTAAAACAATAAATAACTGAGCACACATGCTACTATACTCCACAAATTTACATCCTTCATATGATCTTTGGTCAATTTTATGCACAGAACCTTCATACATGAGATTTAAGACACAACAAAAGACTTATGAACACCAGCTGAGGGTACCTTTATGATATCCATCTTGTCTTTGTCTTTGCGGATGCTGTCGTTGACATTCTCCTTCCTCAAGTTGTGCCTCTCCAAAGTCTCTCTCAGCTGTTTCTGTGAAGCAGTGAATATAAGAAATCAGTGCTGGAATAAGAACATTTCAACAAGGAGCGACTGTGCTGTGAATCAAAGATCCCATTAATAATTACAAAGCCGTGCAGTGGAGACTGGTCAGAAAAACAGGCCAACTGTAACAACTACCTTTAAATATTTAGCTGCTTGTTTGTTGAACCCTTCAATGCTGGTGCTGAATTGAACTGCAAGAGTCTATTATTTGTGTTGCAAACTACTGCCTTCAAGGCATATCACAACTTTTAAATAAAAGTCATGTGAATCAGAGGCTGCACAGTTTCTCCCTACCAAGAAATAGTTGCATGCAAAAGACTTTTCGGCCTTTGAATGTATTAAACAAAATGGATATCAAATCCTTGTTGTAGCTGGATGTAGGTTAATATTTACTGGAGAAATCAATGTTCTTATCAGCTCCTGGGGAGGGAGCAGTTTGTGAAATATTCACATTAAAAACATGAATAAACAACTCTCAGTTACAGCCTGAAAAACAGAGCAGACAGACTTTTTATTCTAAGGACTGTTTATTGAACCGTATTAAAGCGTGTTACTGTGGCTGTGTAACTGATCCTCCTGCTGGGTTAGACATCCTGTCATAATGCAAAAGGGAGTGGAGAGAGTAAACTTTAACACAAATAGGACCAACAAGATATGTAAGGGTGGAGCTATAGTGACACAAGCACAGATGTGCACTGAACAGTTCTAAACTTTTACAGCTCCCATGTAAAAAGCTGCTCATCAGTAATTGATGGGTTTACTTTGGACCACACTGCTGTTTGTATAAGATATAACACTTTGACTTATTACTGAAATTAATAAGAGATATCCATAAAACAGTGAACCCACCTCCAGTTTCTTGATGTAAGCGTCTGAGGTGGCGGCTCGGACCTTCTCCACCATCGCTACCACAAGGTAGTTGGTGTGAAACTGTTTGGAGGTGAACTCCTTGCGGCACTGTGGGCAGGTTACGGGCCCCTGGGTTCCCCTCCAGTACCTGGAGATGCAGGATTTGCAGAAGTGGTGCATGCAGGACAACATGACGGGGTCCCTGAACAGGTCACAGCATATGGCACAGGTCAGGTCCTCCCTCAGGCTGCCTCTGGTGGATGAAGCTACAGCAGCAGCAGCAGCCATTGTGAGGGCTTCTTCTTCAAGATCTCTCCACACTGAGGAAGTGAAAGCAATGACAAACCACAAGCAATAAACTCGCTTTTTGTTTTGTCAGCTGAAAGAACAATAACAGTTCCCCTCTGCATGTCCTATCGCACATTAACACTAAAAAGGCAATTGCATTTACTTTACTGACAGTAAGATAAGCAGTTCAAGTGTAAACCGAATCCATGTGAGGTGGAAACGGGATAATCGGGGGAGGAAATCAGGAGGAAAATCACGCGGCTCTGTAAGCTAACTGCTGATTTATTCTTTAAAGCGGTTTGGTCAGCTGAGCCTGTTAGCATCTAACTACAGTTTCAATTAGCACCAAATATCACTTCTCTTCTGTGTCGCAGAAGACTTTAATGAACTTACGTCGTTTGTTTTGAGGAGAAACGTGAGCTCCAACACTTTGCAAATCTTTTCTTAGACCCGACGGCTGCTCCTGCTTCCTCTGCTTCTGACGTCTCACATAAACAAGACGCTAATGTCATCTGCGCATGTGCGAACTGTAAGCCCGCGCTTGATTGGTTCATTTCGAAGGCTGTAACCGCGGTAGTTTTTTATTTGGAGAAAGAAGGAAAACTGTGGAGGACTGATCCTGTCATAACGGACATAAATAAATAAAGAGGGGAAAAAAGAAAATGAATGAATGAATAAATAAATAAAAGAGGAAATAAATAAATATATTAGGAAATAAATACATTGTAATTATTTCCACATTTATGTTTTTATCCATTTAATTTCACATTTATTTGGACCACGTTTATTTATTTCCACAATAAGAAATTTCAGGGAAATTACTGATCTGGTCTCATAAGTCCCTAAACCACCTGTTAAAATGTTCATTAATCATGACAGACGGAAGTATTGAAAGAGCACTGATTCAAGTCCCTCCAACCACCACCAGTAGGCAAGGTGGGTAAAGTGTCTTGCCCAAGGACATAACGACAATGCAACCCAGCAGAGCTGGGATCGAACCAGTGACCCTCCATCTGGTTGCCAGATCGGCCACTCTACCAACTGAGTTACACACCACCCCATTTATGATTTATTTACTCTTTTTTAAATTTCCTCATTTATTTACGGTATTTATTCATTGTCCATTATGACAGGATCAGTCCTCTACTGTATAGTAAACAGATCAGTGTCTCTCACATTTTGCAGCTGCTTTATTTTTTCATTCATTTCAATTTTTGTCTCAAGCAGAAAATTGATCTGAGATTTATGAAGTAATGTAATGTAATAGAATATAATAGAACAATCTTTGTTTGCCTTTCAGCTGGAAATTTTCATTGATGTAGCAGTAAACCAATACAACTGAAAAAGTAATATTCAAAATAAGCTTATAGAAACTATACAAATTAAGTAAATAAACTAAACTAGAACATATGAAAGAAACATTTGAGTTCAAACTATACAAAAATAAATACAAATGTACAAAAGGCTATTTTCTTATTAAAGGTTAGGACAACCAAAGCATCTTAAAAGATAAAAGACTTGCAAAGTTTATAATCAGGACAAAGTTAGAACCTTTGCATTTGCTTTGAGTTAAAGATAGATGCAAACTAAATGGGAAAAATAAGGCACAATAAAGAACTTGCAAACTTTGGGTTAAAAAATTAATAATTCAATTTAAATGTAAAAAAAAAAAGTTTAAATTAATTATTAGCATGTTTTTTGTTTTTTGGTCCATTTTATCATCATTTCCAGTATGCTGGTGAAGGTTCTCATTTTCCAAGTTAAAATAGTTGATCAAATGCTTAAAATAAAGCTCAACTGCATGAATAATTTGTTATTTTTAATAATTTTACATTATATCAAATCATAAATCTTGCAATTTCATTGTGCCTACAGCATGTCTTGGTGTTGTATACAATAAAAGCTTTCTATTTCTATTTTCTATTTCTATAAATAGAACAAATAGCTGAAGGTTTTTATGACAATTTTACATATTTATGTGCAGTAATATGGACGAACGAATCTAAATGCCTGGAGATGATACAGTATTTAAATTGTATTCTTCAGTATCTTCATGGCATTATTAGAATAGAAAGACTTTTTACTGCTGTGACAGAAAGCATCTGGATTTTTAAACCCATACATTTTTTTTGTAATAGTGACCTTTCTCGAGGTCGAGAAGTTTTCTTTCTGTCTTTAGTTCTCGATCCTGGATTGAATTATGGTGAATTTCATCTTAAAAGTTTAACTGAACTGAACTTTTAAATAGCAGCTCCACAGAGTTAACTTCTGTTGATTATTGCCCTTCATTAGATCTGCCTGAAGACTGCAGGATGACCTCATCATGAACCTTAACATGATTGTATTCTCTCATCGACTGGCTGAATAAAAAAACACAACCCTAAGCGTTTCACTCCATCTGGGGTGAAAACAACTGAAGGTCACTTCTGTTTCTGAATAATATCAGCAACTTCAAACTTTTTAAAAGCTTTCTTACTTTTTACTCTAGGTGAGCATTTGAACAGACTTTTGTCTCCCTGTTGCGTCAGACTGAATGTCTGCTGTCTTCAACCGGAGAGTTATAATCTTTAAATGATGATCAGAAAAGTGACTCCCTTGAAGTTTTGGAGGAACAAAAGAAATGATTAAAATCACTAAAGGATTAAAAGATTAAAAGTCATTCAAAAACAACACCAGAAAAAATGAAAATGTATGAACTGAAATGTTTTATAAGTCTGGAAATTAGCTATATTTGATGAAAATATTATAAAATGTCTAACAATTCCTGATTAAATACACCTGAGATTTAATCTATCATCCTATTATTTACACTCTCAGCACGTCTTGCAGGATTAGTTAACGTCGTATATTCTGTGAATAACTCACTCATGACATTTTAGCTCAAAAACTGTCAAATTGACAGATTTATATCCATTTTTGTGGTAGATAAAAGTTAATTAATCATGTCAACCATCTCTCATTGGACTGACTCCAAGCATTGATGAGTTGCAGATGAACATCAAATGAATCCTGTTGGTGGGTTTAATTAAAATCTGTCCAGTGATTCACACACACACACACACATATGCAAAAACATTACCAGACACCTTTTACCCTACTGGCAGCGAGCAATAACAAAAATACAATAAAGCAACTAATGCAAAAACTGTGTTGCCAGGTCAGTTTTATAATTACATAAGACACAAACAGACTTGAAGAATAATAAATCCCTTATTAGTCCTTGCAGATTTAATATAAAATTGCCTTTCTGGTCATTTAATTTTTTGTTTATGTATTTGGCAGATGCTTTTGTCCAAAGCGACTCACAAATGAGGCTGTAATGATGCACTTACTACGGAGGCAAATAAACTACTTAGAGGGAAGAACACTAGTCAGCCTCTGTCAGAGGTGACAATGTAAAAATAGTCAAAGCATGGAGGGAAGCAGATTGGGAAGGGAAGCATAAAGTAGGGTGGGAGACGTTCTCTGAAGAGCTGGATCTTCGGTCATTCCATCACCATGGACCGATGCATGAAGAGTCTGTATATGGTCCTGAGCGTGGTGCACCGCTAGCTGATAATCCTCTGATGACCTGACTGATCGAGTCGTGACATAAGCCTTTGCAAGAGGATTGTATAATATAATTATTTGACACTTTGAATATCTTAAGTCTCATAATCAAGCCTCAGAATTCTGCTCACTGCTACTCCAATACTATAGTTTGGTTGATTAGAGAGTGTCAACTTCATGAACATATCTAGCAAAAAAAAATTGCTGTAAAGATGAGAAAACCCCAAATCAGGTTTTTAGGACATTTCTGTCACAGGTTTTCCCCTCAAAATACACAAAAATTTACTTTTCAGGAAATGTGATTTGGGTGGTAAATGTACAGTAAGTGAAGAATGCAAACTCTTCAGTTGTTGAAAGATTAGAAGAAGAAGAAAAAAAGAGGCTAAGACCTTGTTGTTCTCAGCTGCAGGCTTGTTTTTATAGATGTGGCCATTAAATGGACAAAGACAGAAGAGAAGCAAAAAGAGACACAAGCTCAGTTTGTCTTCCTGAAAGAACAGGTCTCGAGGCAAAACAGGGGGAACCTCCTACACAAACATTTATCTCAGGAATCCAATTTGCGAACTTCACAGAATGTCAATCTTTTCAAATTGACGTGTTTAATCACCGCTGAGTTAAAGACTGTCATCTGTCTGCATCATGAGGTGTTCTGCTGCTGAGTAAAACTCAGACAACTCAAGGAAAAAGTGGGAATATTTGTCTCTGTTTCTGTCCCTCAAACAATCATTAGCTCATTAGTCTGGGATTGTTTCAGACCTACAGGAAAAGAGAAAACACAAAGTCAGGAAATCACAAACAAATTACAGCTTTTATTTCATTTAAACGTCACTTTTGAGTGCAGTGCATAAAGAAATCATAATTATAGCATAGCATTAGAATTATTTACTCATCAGGGAAAAAAATGATCAAAATAAGGTGAGAATAGTCAATCTTTGGGATGAAAATTCACCCAAAAACCAAAGATTTGTTTACGTCTGACCTCCAAAAGTGGAAGTCTGTCATGGCTCCTGTAAAGATTTCTGAGGACCTCAGAAATAAAACGAGTCTTTAATGACCAGGGTTGGAGAGGTTGTAAACATGATTGAAAGTCCTTCAGGTTTAAGACCACGTCGCCCTTCACAGGAAAGGTCGGTCAAAAAGTATCGCTCCTACAGCGAGGGGGTGAATACCGTTTTTAAGGTCACAGGGTCTTCAGATACATTTTGTGTTCTCGAGTCATTCATCTCCAGAACAACAACAGTGGTGTGAAAGCTTTATTTATGGTTCTTGTTTTGATGGACTTCAGCTTTTATTCCGTCATGGATTTGTTGTTGCACCAATTTTGATGAATTGATGATTTATTTTCAACTAGAATACAAAGAGAGACTTGAGTCTGAGACTAGGACCTTCACATTAAAGACTGGAGACTTGACTTTGACTTGCTCCTAAATGACTTGAGACTTGACTTAGATTTTCCTCTCAAAGACTTGAGATTTGACTTGGACCTGCCCCTCAGAGCCTTTAGGTTTCATCTGGATTTGCTCCTTAAAGACTTGAAACCTGACTTGAGCTTTCCCCTTACAGACTACAATTGACTTGAACTTGCCCCTAAAAGATGTGACTTGGAATTACATATCAAAGAATTGAAGCTGGACTTTAACATGAACCTCAAAGACTCAAGACTATTATATGGACCTGCCCTTCCCTCAAAGACTTGGACCTGGTCTTGGACCTTCCTCTCAAAGATTCAAGACTTTACTTGGTTTTGAACCTCAAAGATTTGAGACTTGACTTGAACTTAAACCATAAAAACTTGAGATCTAACTTGGACTTGAACCTCATGGACTTGAGACTTGACTTGGACTTGAAACTCATGGACTTGAGACTTGATTGGACCTGCCCCTCAGTAACTCAAGATTTTATCGGATTCAGAGTCAGACTGAAAACTTGACTTGAGGTTCCCCTACTGACTTCAATTAACCTGGATATATGACCCTCTAAGACTTGAGATTTGACTTGAACCTCATAGATTTGATACCTCATTTTAACTTTCCCCTTAGCTATTCTAGACTTGACTTGAACTTGATTCTCAAAGACTTGAGATCGAATTTGGACATACTCCTTGAAGGACCAATACAGGACTTGGGCTTTCCCCTCAAAAGCTTGAGACTTTAATTAAACCTAAACAATCTTAAACTTGACTTAGACTTGAACCTCAAAGACTTGATATTTCACTTGGACTTTCCCCTCAAAATTTTTAGACTTGATTTGAACTTGAAATTCAACGACTTGAGATGTGACTTGGACTTTCTCTTTATTGACTTGAGATGTGACTTGGACTTTTCACTTTCCCATTGAAGACTGTACACTTCACTTGGACTTACTCCTCAAAGACTTAAGACTTGACTTGGAGGAAATAAAGACTTGTAATCAGAATGATGATGGTATAGAGGTCTTCTCCAGAACATCCCAGAGACTTCAAATAAACCTCAAGATGGAGGAGGATTCATGCATGAAAAAAGGATGAAGATCAAATGAAAATAATCTCCCTGAAACTCTCCTCCAGAATCCGAGTAAGATGAAAACACCAGGGACTCGGACCGAGTCCCTGGTGTTTTCATCTTAAGGCCACTCCATCAGGGATGAATGAACCAGTTATTAGAGAAACCTGCTTATTCAGCTCATTTTCTGTGACATCGCCCCTACAGTAAGCACTCGACATGATGAGTCTATCACTTAAACAAAAGCTTTTATTTAAGACTCTGATGCATCCACCTCTCTGAAGCTGAGTTACTTTAAACCACAGACTCCAGGTTCCAGTCTTTATTTAGTCACATTCTCTGTTGAACATCTTTATTATTAAGATATTTATTTTTCCAAGTGTTAAAGTTTGATACAAGAGAAAAGAGTCAGGATGTCTAAATTAAAACAGTTTATTGGATAATAACATTAAGAACAATTAATTAAATTTAATTATATAATTAAACTACTAATAAAACAGTCACATGTCACCTTTATTACGTAGTTCCTCCACTAGGGGGCAGAAGACACGTAAAAGATTCAAAACAACAGTTTTGAAGAAAGTACCAAAGCCATTTAAAGGGAGTTCCCGGCCATTTTGACGTGTGTTTCAGTGAATGCATCATAAATTATTAATATCTTGATTGTTCATAACTTCCTGTACAGCCTCTTTTTTGGAGAAATAAGTTTTACATCCTTCAGGACTGATGAGCAAACAGTTCAAGACCTAAATGTATTACTGACGTCTTAAAACACCCCAAACCTCCGAAATTTCACACCATTCCTGAAAGTGTTACTTCATAAACCTTTACATGATGTCAGTTAAGTTTTAAATAATTAGTCAGGCAGTAAAAATAAGAAATCCCTCTGAGTTTTGGTGCTGCTGCTGTTATTTACACTTACAGTCAGTTATGGAGACTTAAACTGTTTTAAGATGGCGGCACTCTGACTAGCCTTTAGCCTATCATTCCAGAGGGCCGTTAATGTCCAAACCGAGGCCTTCAGGAAACAAATAGGGGATATTATGTATAATGTTTACACAGGAAACACTTCAAAATGTCCCAAAAAGTCCATAAAATCCTTTTAAAGAGGCAAAGTTCTGAGAAACTCACATCAAATATAAAACTTTTGCTGTTTTAGGATCAATAAGCTTTAGTTTCAACAGTCGTTTGAATGTGTTGCAGATTAAAACTTTGAGCCTCCTGAAACAGCATCTTCATCCTGAATGGAGACCCGGTCTGATCTCTGTATCTGTCACAGCTGAAGCATGAATCACTAGTTTTTATCAGGAGGCCCTTAGTTTAATTCAAAGGCTGATCTTTATTCTTTTTTTAATCAAGGAGGATACATAAAATATTGTCTTCTTATCTTTAAAAAATCCATCAACAACAATATGTTATGCCTCGTGTCTGAAGGAGGTGTTTTTATTAACCTTTAGACCTGGTCTGGCAATGTGCTGAAATTCTAAAAGGTTGAAATCACTCTTCTAGTAAACTTTTAGAAGTGCTCCGTTTCTCCAAAGTTTCAAAAACCTGGCAGGTCTGTCTCTCTGTATTAGGACCAGAAGTTTAGGTTGAAGTCAATTGGAACCCTTCCCAAATCAATAGGAGCAACTCTGACACAAACAAAGGGTCTCAGAAGGTGCTGCTGTCCAGACCATGCATTTAGATAAAGTCATGAAAAGTTCTAGAATTAGTTTTCAATGAGACACATTATAAAAACAACTCTAAATCATTTTATAGTCTCTTCTTCCAATTTTTTTATTTTCATTTCAGACATCATGTGAGCTGACAGACAATAAAAAAAGTTTAAAGGAGAATTTTAAGGGTTTCGATGCCACCCATATCAATTTTAATAAGTAAAGAGAACCAAGATCTACAGAAATGTTAAATTTGCTGCTGTGGCTCATTAGGGTCACCGTAGTAACCACCTTGTTAAGGTCACTATGGTAACCACTCACTTGTGGCTCTCACTTCATGACAGCAATCTTAACGGCAGACCAAAACGAGCCTCAGACAAACAGCTGATGTAAAACTATATATGATTCCTGAACTGTGAGCAGCAGAAGGCCCTGATGGTCAAACGGGATGTTTTATGTTTCATGACAAGCTAAACAGATCCGTCACTTTTGAAAATAATATTTTTGAAACAATCAAAGTTTCTGAAGAGTCGAGTTCACTGTGAAATCTGAGAGGAAACCTGAACTCCTGTATGTGAGAGAGACACTGGGTGAAGTACGACAAAACCCTCTTGATTTTGAGATTTTGATATAAATATTTTAAGAGTAAAAAGAGTTAGTTGGCAGAATTATTTTATTATCAGTATTTGACTAATTTATTTCAAAAGTTATGGAAAAAGTTAACAAAATCATAAACATATGAACACGTGGACACACTTCTCTATATGTTTTGACCATTTTGCTGTTGCCACTAATAGTCATAACACTCTAATCCAGATGCTGATGTTTTTAACACAGTTGGGCTGAAAATCATTACAGAACCATAAACAGATAAGGGTATTTGGATGCTTTACCTTTAATAAATAACAATAAAATTCAAGACTAAAATCTTGTTTCAGTTCACCTCTTGTCCTGCTCAGATGTGGATCACACCATAGTCTACCCTTTTACACACATTTGAACACATTTCATTAACAAAAGTGTCTCCAGGTGACCAATAATTAAAGCTGATTGGGTCAAAAAACAAACAGGATTTCACATCATTTAGGTAAATAAAGCTCTGAATGCCAAAAACATCATCAGCAGGTTGTCTCACAAAACGGGCTCATAAGAGATGATCTAACCTTTATGATTTTCTAGGGAAATCTGACTGAGGTTTTTATTCTGTCGTGAAGTGATGAGGACAATCAGGTGAAACAATATGAAGACAGTTTGTTGGTTTTACAGCCCAGAATTGTTCCAAAGTTCATCCTCGGGACGATAGTGGCGGAATGGAGCTCAACGGGGATTAGAATGGATGATAGATAAATTACAAATGTAATAAACGTTGTGACATCATTTTTATGATGTGATATTAAAATCATTTCTTTGATGGGTCTAAAATGAGGATAATAATGTCTGTATTGAAATAAGCCGGATCCGGTCCATTAGGCTGCGCAGACCTCCGGGTTCTTGGCTCAGATCAGATGTGGGCGCTCACGTCTGACTCTGGATCAGACTCAAGATGCGCACCGCGGCGCTGGAAGGAGGAGCCTCGGGATTTTTCCCACTTGTTTCACGCCACTCTCTGGTGAGGACTCGCTCTCCAAAGTAGAAACGAAAGGTGAGTCCATTAATAAACGCTTCATGTGATCTAATGGTGCGCGAGGCTGGATTTATTGTTTGAAACATCCACGAGGTGCGTATTTCTTTTGATTTCTGCCAACCTGGACCTGTTTCATGTGCGTAATTTGGAGATGATGAGGTTCTTTTCAAGGCAGGATGATTTTTTTAAAAAAGAGGAGGAAAAGGACCTGCACCTGTCTAGTCGGTTAAATGAGCTTTGAGAGCGCAGTTGGAGGTATTTAAATGGTGGGAAAGTTTGAACAAATTGCTACAAATTACGCATCAGTGCATAATTGATTAGCAGTGAATTGCCTCATCAGGGTTTGAAGGCAGTGAGGAGAGTTTGATAGAATCCGGTTGTGCTGAGGATTTCTGCTCCAGCAGGTGTTATAGTGACAAAAATCCACCCAGAAATGAAAACCGGGTGATTTTAGGAGGATGTTTTGTAAAGTAGATCATGCTGTCTGTGCCTTTGCTGGTGAATCCTGATGCATCTGTGCAGCCTGGTTTAAAATGCATGAAATCTTTTAATTTCTCAACAGTTTAGAGACGCATCCCATAATCATGCATGCTCACAGACATTCATTGATCTTGAAGTCAACAGGAAACAGGACATTTATGCTTCAGAAATTGAAATCAATGAAATCTTGAATTCCTCCCTCTATAGAAGTCATGTCATGACAAGTACAAATTTATCCCTAAATCCTTCATATCAGTGTAGATTTTGTTTGTCATCACCGCTAAGGTGTAAAGTGGTGGTAATGTGTTTGTTTTTTTCCTATTAACAAAAAAATCTCACAAACCACTAAACAGATTTAGATTCAACACCCAGAAAGTCTTGATCAGATTCACTACTTTAACCAAAGCTAATCAACACTGACAAAAACACAAATGGATTTAATTCAGGTCATTTTACAGATATTGAGTAAATGTTGCATTTGAATAATCCCCATGATTGCTAACTTGATCTCTTTGCATAAACTTTGTCCTTAACTGATGGAGTCGACTCTGAGAAAAATATCTCGTGAATCACAGGACTGATTTAATGAACCTCTCAGTAAACTGTCAGGCGTACATCTACAACTGATTAACTTTTGGAGGCAGCTTTGTTCAAGATGGCAGACATACTAGTCAACATCAACAAACTTAAATGTGTTACAGATGCGTTGATATTTGATGAGGTATTAGTTAGGAGTCATCCCTGTCACATACGTTGAATGTTGCACATTCTGTGGCATATTTGCTTTAAAACTTTAGCATTATAACTTTTGAAGCTAATAAGTTGGTTAGCAAAAATATCTCATGATTTGAATTAAACTCTAAAGCAGCGTCCAGTCCTTGAGGTCCACTGTCCTGCATGTTATGTGATTTGAATGAATGGATGATTAGCAATCTTTTGCAAACCTGAAGAGAAGCTGAAGAGGTCATTTAACTGTTAACTCAGGTTTATTAGACCAGGGAAACAAATAAAGCATGCAGGAAAGTGGCCCTTAAGGACAAGGACTGGACACCACTGCTCCAAACTAATCATTGGATGTACATCAACAACTGATTGACCTTTGGAGTCAACCCATAAGACAGCCAATCACCCTGAACCAACACTAAAATGTTTCTAACCCAGTTTTGTAGATATTAAGCTCAAATTTGGTGCATTGGGAGCTGAGAGTCATTAACAACACACACTCTGAGTGCTAACAGATTAAGTGAGATTATAGATGTTATTTTCAAGATTTCACCAAACAACATGAGATGAACAAAGCTCTAGAGGTGAGCGATGTGCATCCCTTCAAGGAATGCTAGGCCTTTAATCCCTAAGAATCCATACCTTAATACCACAGTTGTTTGTTTCGAAAGCATTTGATCAATTTGTGTAACATAAAGGTACAGAACCATTACTTTACCTCGGTCAACATATATTCTGCATGCAGCAGCAACCATGCAAATCTGCAAAAATGACAAAATAGCAAAAATGCAATTCCTAAAAAACTAATACTAGGTCCACATTTTTCTTTTCGTGAGTTTTAAGCTGTGTAGGCGGCTATAATGATCCAGCTTTGAACTTGCTGACTATACCCCTTGCTGGTTCTGCCATCGGTTTCCTTTAGCATGCAAAAAGACACAGGTGTTCCTTAGGAAAGCATGCATGTTGCAAACAATCAGACAAGCTTCCTGGAGAGTGTGGATAAAGGCCTTTTTAAAGTATTGCTCAAGGTGGCTATAGTCTAACTTCGGCTTGGAACAAACCTGTACAAGCAGAGTTGATTTGCTTTCAGTTATTCTCTGTTACTGCGACCTGTATTTCATTCACTTTGCTTTTCAGGACATCCACCTCTCTCAATGCAATCATGCACAATTGTTGCAATGATTAGGCTGCATGCATTAGCGAATCATCTTATCTTGTAAATTGCACTGGATTATTACTCCTGACTGCTTTATGACGGTGACATTTGCAGTGCAAGCCTCTGTGTGCCTTCCTGGTAAATAATTGCATATTGTTTTATTTTATATTGAGTGAAAAGTTATAAAACACTGACGACCAATAATATGATTCCAATGCCATGCTGTTATTTTGTCTGTATTTAGGCAGGAGGGGTAACAAAACATTTCTAGGACTGTGGAGACGAGAAAGTGTTGCACACATGGAGAAGGAGGTCAAACGCCAAAGAGAGTCAGGGTTCAGCCTCCCTGCTGCCAAACCTCTGGGGGTGAAAGTTGGCAGGGTTTGGCAATCAAGTCTTCTTAGCTACACTCCCACTGGGATATTTGTTTGGAGGAGTACAGATACTGTGTTATACTCCTTTGTAGAAGCAAGTGACTGGTGCGGATCCCACAGTGTTTGTGCTGACAAGAAATGCAGATCGGAGAAAAAACAGAAAAGAGAGAGAAATAAATAACTCCCCGAGGCATGAATGTTTTTTCCCATCTCACCCTGTCGTTTCCTCCCATTGTTTGAAGTCACTAGCTTGTCTCAAACAGCGCTTCTGTTTTGTCTTTTTTTTTTTTTTCCTGCTCAGGTGTCAGCAGCATCTTCCAGAAAAATGAGCCCACCAGACACATCCAACGGCACGGGGGAGAAGGAGGCTGGTGAGACTGACCCCTCGCTTCTACTCAACGACAGCTTGGGTTCTCACCCTCCTGGTTTTCACTCTGACATCACCAAGCACCTTGGAGTCCAAATCACCCTCATAACAGCGTATTCCCTTATCATCCTGCTGGGGCTGCTGGGTAATTCTCTTGTGATCTACATGATTGTTCGCTATAGAAACATGCGGACTGTGACCAACTTCTTCATAGCTAACCTGGCCTTGGCAGACCTTCTGGTGAACACTCTCTGCCTGCCCTTTACTCTGGTTTACACCCTGCTGGATGAGTGGAAGTTTGGGGCTGTGCTGTGCCACATGGTGCCCTTTGCTCAGGCCCTGAGCGTTCACGTGTCTATCCTTACCCTGACTGTCATAGCTCTGGAGCGTTACCGCTGTATCGTCTTCCACCTCGGTCGACGGCTGACGTGGCGCTCCAGCCTCCTCATCATGGCGTTTACCTGGACTATGTCTGCTGTCCTGGCTGCGCCGCTGGCCATCTTCAGAGAGTACCGCAATGAAGAGATCCCATCCATCAACCTGCGCATGGCCGTGTGCTCTGAGAAGTGGCCCCACGGGTCCAACAGAGATGGGCTCATCTACAGCTTGTCAATGCTTTTACTGCAGTACATCATTCCTTTGGCCATCATCAGCTATGCTTACATATGCATCTGGGTCAAACTCAAGAACCATGTCAGCCCATCCAGCCGTAACGACAGCATCAACAGACGCAAAAAGACCACAAAGATGTTGGCGCTGGTGGTGGTGGTGTTCGCTTTTTGCTGGCTGCCTTTTCACGTGTTCCAGCTGGCCAGCGATCTGGACCTGGTGCTCAGGTTTAAGGAGTATAAGCTCATATACACGCTGTTCCACATCGTGGCAATGTGCTCGACCTTTGCCAATCCTCTGCTGTACGGATGGATGAACAAAAACTACAGGAACGGCTTCCTGATGGTCTTCCGTTGTGAGGACAAGCCGGACGCGTTCCACCCCGAGGGTTCGTTCAGGACACGTTCCATAAGAGGTGTGACGCTGAATGGACGTAACGGAGGACACCCTCCCACCGCTGTGTGAGAGTTTAGAGAGCCCAAAGACCATGAGCACATTAAACACACCTCTGCTTTGAAGAGTGTGTGGTTCTGAAGTAGCCTTTGACTTGAATGGACTGACCTTTAGTTTATATGTCACTGAAGACTGAAGAAAGCCCGAAGCTTTGCATGCTGATCGCTTTATGTGAGGCTCTGTGTTCCTTCATAAATGGTACTGATAAAGTACCAACCTGTTTGAATATGTATTAAAATGTTTACCTAAGTGTTATTTAACTTGAAACCATGTTAAACGTTCTCTTGTAAATGCAGAATTCTTGTTGGTAAATGCTAGATCTCCAATCTGCCGAACAGAAAGCATTGACTGTGACTGTTTTTTGTCATTGTGGACTGCTCAAAATATTTGGGTAACTGTCACTTAATTAATCCAAATTCTGTAACTTGGAATAATGACAATGTTCTAGCAGAGGAACATACAATCCCTTTCCAAGAAATCCAAGGGGTGCCATCAATAATTTGCTGTGTAAACAGGAAGTTAATTGTCATCACCTGGCAACCAGCTGTTCTAGATTTGTTGGACCAGCGGGATTCTGTATCCAGAGAAATGGGACTGAAAACCAGTGACCCGTGTGGCACGAGGGCCGCACACTGTTGATATCTTCGCTACAGAAGCTCGTTCAAGGGGATTTGAAAGACCGTGGAATTTTATGTCCATTAGACTGCTAAAGTGTTCATGATTTTTAATGAACATGGGGAAATTATTCAACCACATAATCCCTGGGTACGAATGTTGAACCTGAACTCTACATATCAACCCTCATGTGCCCATTATAAGAAATTATTCTTTGTAGCTTCATGTCAAATAAAGAGATTTTGGCTTGTGTATGTGCAGAAGTGCTGTAAATATCCAAATTTCCACAGGTAAATATAGCAGCTGTAAACGAAGGCCGCAAACTGGTCACATAATTATTTTAGATACTTCTGTATTCTAGTGCATCTTCCTTTAATATGCATGAAAAATAAACCTCAGATTCGAACAGCACACCAGTGATGAGTGCTATAATCTAAAGAATTTGTTATTTAAATTTTTTATAAGGGGGTCAAGTAAATTTTCTTAATTAGTAAGATGACTCACCTACGCAGTCTCGTTCAGTTTACATCAAAGAGAATACCTACTGCATATGTGTTTCTTGACACCCACATTGCTGATTTTATGCTCAAGCATGTGTTCCTCTGTAAATTATAATGAAAGCTCTGGGTCCTTATCAGGAGCACCAGCAATGTAAGCTAATACACGTTTTTATCAAATATAACAAATTAGTGTTAATTATTTAAAATGATAAAGTTTAAAATCTATGGTTTCTTTTACAGATGCTCAAAAAGTTTCAAAAGAAACTCAAAGCTGTATGGCTTTTTGCACCATCTCCTGCTGCCCTCTAGTGGTCAAAGCGGGCATCGCAAATGCACCGCCTACCGGATGTGGCGTCAGCGTTTGACCTTACGTCTTTGCTCTGTTCAGTCACGTTTGACATCAAATGTTGGTGGCTACGTGATGAACTTTATCCCGACAGGAGAATGAAAAACAAATTTTGACATTCAGGTACCTATTTTTGCTTTTAGGCCGAGCTGGTATTTATGTTGACTGACGTAGGCTGAAAAATAACTTATTTAGCTTGGTGTCTCATTCATTCGGAAGGTTAGCTTTATGCTAACCATGAAGCTAAACGTGTGTGTATGTGAAAAATGTGACAGGCTTTTCTCAGAAGGTTAACTGACCTTGTTGTAAAAGTTTCGCACGTGTGCTTGTAGCGATAGTTAGAAAGTAACATTTGCAGTAACACCAGCAGCGTATGTGTGGTATTTATACGGTATGAACTAATTAGGAATGGTTTCAGTGGTTTTGCTGTCAAATTTTTTTCTCCTCTTATCTCTAGCTGCTTTTTTTTTTTTTTGTTCCACAGGGTTGGTGCCAGAGCAAACTGAGGGAACAATGGTGAAATATTTTTCCTGTACAGGTGTGCTGAAGAGCACATGGGACCAAGTTTGCATTGCTTTCTGGCAAAGATATCCCAACCCTTACAGGTGAGAGCAAATTAAGCAGCTGATCTGGTTTAATCTGATCATCTTTTATCCATGAACTACAATAAAGGCTTGGTTTTACTTTTAAAATTTGCAACATTATTTGCATGTTGTAGATTTACAATGTGTGCAACTGTAGTTTATTTCACTGCAATCTTTATGTTAAACTAATTTAACAAAAAATGTCATCTTAATGCAGATGCATTATGAAGAAAGTGAAATTCTCATTACTGCATTTCAATTTATGCCAGAATGTGTTTTAAAATTAGATGGAGGAAATTGAATACCATGTTAGTTGTGCAGTTCTACAAAAACACCTTTTAGAATATTAGACTATTTCAGGGAACTGTCCTTCAGGAATGAGAAGAGTCGATTGCTAATCTACATGACTGCCTTGATAAATATATTGGCAATTTAAAACAACTTGACTTGAACTTTCAGTGAATCTGAGGATATGTTTTATGATGTGGTGTTGATGTACCTTTAAAAATGCATGACAGGAAGACCTGTCTGTGAACTCTTCACTAATGTAGTTTCAAAAACTAAAACTTATAACAACAAAGTCAACGAGAACAGAAGGGTGTTCAGCCAAACACAACAAAAATAAGCTCCATTATCTGTTTTTGGGTTACAGTTTATCTAAGATTATTAGTGATGAAATGGTATCATATGTTTTAACTAAATCGCCTTGGTAGGAAAGAGATAAACTACAGTGTTTACAGGAATACAGTGATATGAGAATTAATGAATAATAAATGTCATGTTACTTCTAGAACTGAACAGTAGGTCTAAGTTTTGTAGCTTTATGGTAAAGACATTAAAATTATATTGAAGCTGTTAAAGTTAGTAAAACGTCTTAGATTAAATATTTAATGTGTTGTCATGGCAAAGTTGCATATTTTTAGTTTTGTGGATATTTAACCAAAGTACATATCATTTTATTTTGTTATTTGATTACATTTGATTACATTTTACTGAGCTGTCCGTGAAAATGTAGCTGTCTCAATAATCAGCTGTAAAATAATTATTTAAAACTTTAACTAAAAATAGAACATTTAAAATGCGTTTTAAAAGTTAACTTTCTCACAGCGGTACTTGAACTTTCTTTTACCTCTCAATAATTGAATTTCTGAGTTTTGTAAATTTTACTGGTTGAAATTGTTATTTTAATAACAGGATAAACACTGATAAGTTGTTTTTTTTAAATGGTTTTCTCCATTCACAGTAACCACGTCTTGACCGAGGATATTATTTTCCGGGAGGTTACCCCCAACAACTGCCTCATTTCCAGACGTCTGTTGACCAAAACCAGCCGTGCGCCTCGCTGGATGGAGCGCTATCTCCCGAAGCACATGGCTAGCTCGGCGTACATCATCGAGGACTCCATCGTGGACCCTCAGAAAAAGACCATGACCACGCTGACGTGGAACATCAGCCACGCTCGTCTCATGGTAGCTTCGTGCTTTCCTCCATCTGCTCTCAGCTTATTGGGACATAAAAAGATGATTCATGTTTGTTTTGGTTTTGTGCCACCAGTCTGTAGAGGAGAGGTGTCGATACCAAATAAACCCCGAGAACGATTGCTGGACGGAGATCACAAGAGAAGCCTGGATCTCCTCTGGTGTCTACGGCCTTACTAGAGCTATCCAGGTCAGTAGAGAGACGGCGTATCCCAGAGAGAGCAGAGTGTCTGATAGAGACTGTCCTACTCGTCTGTCACTCTGTAATGTTTGTAAGGTGATACGCAGCATGGAGATGCAACAGCTCAGCTCTTGTAGCCGTCTGCTAAACATGACGAGTTACTGAAGCTTCAGGGTAGTTTCTCAGATAGATGTTAATAAGTGATGTTATGGATCACATTACATGACTTTTTCTTCACTTTTTAGGAATTTGGTTTGGCGAGATTCAAAACGAGCGTCACAAAAACAATGAAGGGCTTTGAGTTCGTTCTCGCCAGAATGCAAGGTAGGTTATCACGGAGCTGCTCATTTAATGTAGTTACTATATGATTTGGTAAAAATATGTATAGGAGCTTTAAAATGAAGTATTTATCTCACGTTCTTATCATTTCTGTTAGGATCAGATGGAAAAATGTCTTTTTGTGTCCAAACATTTTGAATCCAACAATTCAGGTGAAGATGGTAAAAACTGTGACTGTCATATTATATTTTAGATTTTAATCTGACAGGTTCCTATCTATTGTACACTATACAGAGGATAGTCTGAGGTTTTAACATTTCAAACACCTCTTGAAGCAGGCTAAGCTTCTTACAGATGCTTGGAATCCTTGGATAAACTTTTAATAAAGTGCTTCATATTTGAACAGAAATTGTTATAAAACAATAAAATTCAAGCGACGAGGAGGTGAAATAATGCTCATGTAAATCCTCACTGGGATGCAGGAAAATCTCAAACTCATCATGAAAGTGCTTGAATTTGAAATTGTTGAAAGGTGTAAGAAGAACCCTAATGATTTCAGCGGTGCTTCATAATTATTAGCTGTATTTATAGTTACAAGGAGGCACAAATAGGTGTAACACATATGTTATTTTTTTAATGGCTTCATTCCACTTACATGGACTATAGCTATAACTGTATAACCTTTAGTATTTGTGCAGGGTAAATGATTTAAATTCATGGCACTACAATATGCAGCTTGTTTTTACTTTATCTTTAACACTTTTACATTTCTCTTATATCTTAACTTTTTAAATGTTAAGGGTCTTATGGTTGCTTGAAATCCATAAACATGTATAAAAGTTTAGAGTAGAGAATCTGAATTGACCAATATTCATTAACTGGTTTAATCAGTGACTGGCTAGTCTGAAACTCAGACATCCAATTTATTTTCAGTCCATGAACTCAGCATCACAAAGCACTAATTAACACTCGACCTTCCACACTGAGTCGAGAGCAATGGAAAACGATGAAAACATAAATTCACTTAGAGCTGTACTTTGTGTTTGTAGGTGAGACTCCATCGAAAACGCTGGCAGAAGCAGCAACAGAGCGAGCGAGAGAGACGGCGCTGGCAGCTAAAGAGAAAGCAAAGGACCTCGCCTTGCACGCTCAGAAGAAACAATATGTATGACGAGCTGTGACCTTTGACACTGGGACAGATCCAATCTCCCTGGGTTATTAGTTACAGGTCCCAGTCACTCTAACACCTCTGTGAGGTTTAATCTAACTGAAGTGGTGGGTGGACCATTAAAGGCTTGAGCTGGGTTCAAGAGCCTGTTCCAGCCTACTTGATCTCATCACACCGAGTTTATTTAGCATTTACTAGAAGGTACAATCATATAAGTGGTTGGATTTAGACCTAAAAAGATAACCCACACTAGAAGTGATACTTAAACCTTTGCTTGACCTCAATGCTCACCAGCTTTTGCTTTTTCTCATTCGCTGAGTGTCTTGTTAATTTTGTTCTTTACGTTTGCAGCATTATGCTAAAAATCTAATTGTTTTGTTTGGCTTTGTGGTGTTTTTAAGATGTATTGTGTTAATTCAGTTCACCCAAATATAAGTTAATTATTCTACCGAGACTTATTGTAACCCAGGATTAGTTGAAGTCTCCTTATTGTTGGTAATCAGCTACAAATCAAATCCTCTACGTCTAGCTGCTAATGTGGATACAAGTGTCTACACTTGATTCTCACCTTGTTGTATAAATCAAGAGACCTTTGCAACATTATGTTCAGTTAATTTTTAAAAACTGTCATTAAAGAGACATTTTCTAATCAAATTGACACATCTTTGCATCTTCTTTGATTTTCAGTACTACCAAATGTTACTATCTAAAAATACAAAATTAATAGAAAGCTGAAATTACAATTTTTTTTTTTTATAGACATGTAGAAATCAGTTGATTTTTATGATTCTGAGCTGGACATATTTTGATTAGTCATCAGAAGTGTCCCAGATGTTCCTTTCTGCAGCTGGTAGGAGAAGGGTCTGGCTGCGGCCGCTGTGGAGCTCCACAGTAACCGGATACACGTCACCTCCACACTAACCGAAAACACATGACCTCCACAGTAGCCAGAAGAGAGGCACCTGGGTCAACAACCCTCCCCCTAACCCTAACCCTAACCAATTCCGGTACGGTATACGGAGGTTGTGTAAAAGTCAATTTAATTGAAGTTTCGTGTTTCCGGTTAGTGTGGAGGTCACGTGTTTCCGGTTACTGTGGAGCTCCACAGCGGCCACAGCCAGATTCTATTGGCTGGTAGTGGAAACAGTAGCGATGTGACGTTCACAAACGAGTCGAATCTTTTGAACGGCTCTTCGCTTTGAACGAGGAGAAAAGAGCCGTTCATTTTTTTGTATTAACTGACGTTTGAGGCCAGGAGGTCATTTTCAACGACACTGGCTCTTTAAACATCAGTGAGCATAGCAACTTGAACCCATCAGTTCTATTGGGGAAGCTAATTAGTGACGCACATGTAAGTGTCACAACAAAGAGTGTCCCCAAAGATAGTTCCACATGACATTTTTCTTTCAAAATATTGCAAAAAAAAAAACCCCCATTAAAGAGCCAGTTTTTTTGAACAGCCCTTTGAGGTGAACAGCTCCCTTCAAAGAGCCATAAATCCCATCATTAGGAAACGGGTCTAAGGTAAATACCAACATGTACATGTCTGAAATTACTGGAAAATAAGACCCAATAAACCAAGTAAAGCAAGGAAACTGAAATGTTTGGGTTATTAGAATAAGCCAGACGAAGCACATAAATATAGAAAATATTTATTTGTTTAAAATAATTAAAAGAAAAGCTTACACCAGTACAAAAAAAATGCTACATAATAATTACTGGGTGGAGAGACATATAAAAGTAATAATAAGGCATCTTGCATATACAAAAAGTGAAGGGGGGAAAGCACCTTCAGTTATTAAATATATGATACATTACTTGTAAAACAGCACCAGTTGCATAATCATTACAAGTAGAGATTACCTGCCTGGCTGGAGAATTTGTTGTATGCATAATCATCAACATTTTAAACCTTTAAAAAGCAAATAATTATTAGCTAAACCCAGCAGAAACAATTCATATTATTATCGGTTAATTTAATGCTCTCACATACAGACTCCATTCTGTTTCCGACCCATCCAACTACATTTCGGGCAGTGTTACTTCAACGCCTGATATCTGTGTGCAAATGTGACCATTTGTTGTTTAGCTTTAACCCCAAATCATTCTGAGACAAAACGAGTGCAATGAGTGGACGTCATGTGCAACAGCAGGAAAATAAAAGAGCTACAAAGAAAAAAAAGACATGGATAATGTGACGATAATACAACGTAGCACAGAGTAATGTTTAAGTGCATGCAACGGTGTGTAAACTTAGTGCTGAAAGGAAAAGCTGTGTGGAACAAAACCTCCAAACTGACTTAAGGCATATTTGAGCAGAAACACACTGGATGAGCTGGGTTGTATAAAAGCCCTGGTTTTGTTCTGGTTAAAAAACTGACGGCTTTGAAGAAAATACCGTGATGGTGAGAGAAAGAGAGTTTTCATGATGTAACATCCATCCCAGTTCAGTGCAAATGGACACATCTCACTCATCGTATTCTCATTTTGACTTAAAAAAAAGAAAGAAATTCAGTTGTACAGTAACGTCTTTATCTCATCCTTCGTCCTCTTTGTGGTTTTTTTTTTTTTTTGGAATGTTTTCCTCCTCTTCACCTCTCTCCTGGCCAAACAAACACGCAGTCATAGCCAGGCCCTGTCCATGCTGGAGTAACAGTGATCCACGCCAGTGTGTGCAAAACTCAGGCCATCAGCGTCCACGCAGTCAAACACAATGCTCTCCACGTCAACCTCCACGTCCTCTGTAAGACAACCAGCCACACGTCCAACTCGTTAGAAGACGGCAACAAAAATCACATTGAGGCGGATCCACACTGGCTCCTCCAAAATGATAAACTTAAAAAGGATTTCTTCTACTTTCCATCAAATTGCAGAGTTGAGACCTACCTCTGTCAGAGTCCGACCTCTCGGAGGACATGGTGGACCCCTGGCTGTTGTTCCTCATTCTCTCTGTTCCTCTCTGGAGCTGCTCCAGCCGAACACGCAGCTCCCTCTGCTGCCAGCGCAGGCGATCCTTCAGCTGCTTCGCACGCTCGTCCTGCTCCTGCAGCTTCTGAAACGATGCAAACGGAAACCAATGAGCAAAGGTGCACTGGGCAGTCTTCACACACGATGAGGAAGTGGAGCGATCTGTCAGTGCTGTCCAGAGAGAGTTCTTAGCTGTATGTCAGAGAGAACCTGCAGCAGCTGATGAGGGTGGCATTATGGCATTAAGGCCAGCTGTATTTTGAAGGACTTTCATTTGACTTTATTCTGATTTACTTTATCTTTCCTGTTATTTTGCTGCTAAACTGCGTTTTGTTGTTTCTTGAACCATTTAAACCATTAGCTCATCTGTTTCTCTAACCTGAAGTCTTTTAAACAGCGATCTACAACAGTTAAAATTGTCATTGTTTGTTTTCCACAAGATTTTGAACCTCATCTTCAAATCTAAGGCTGTGAAGGTGTACCTTTATGTGAAGCTGAGCTTCTCTCAGCAGGTTGAGAGTTGTGTTCCTCGTGGAGTCTGATGACAGAGGAACCTGCTTCTTCAGCTGTTCCAGGTAGTGCCTCAGCTGAGCTCGTCTACAAACAACACGAACGGTTAAACCAACAGATAAATAAAAACATCCTCTGTAAACGTCTGATCTTATATTTTACCTGTTTTTCTCCAGCTCATTGTGAACCGACCTGCAGACACCAAAAGAACAGGAAAAAAGAGAAACACTGGTTAGAGCTGAAAACTACTTATGAAAAATGAATGGAGCAGCGTCTGAGGGGGAAGCTTAACGTAAATACTGACAGTGCTGCACAGACACGCCCTTCTCTTGTCAGTTATAGGTTACATAATGTATTCACCTATTGCCACCAGCAGATATCTTCTTGCTCTTCTGTTTGCTTCTCTTATCTGGGTTACCTGGACTGAAAGGCAGGACTGATGCATATCCGTGTTCTGCTTCTGCACAAAGAAAAACCATCACAGCTGAGTCTAACACAGGCTGAGTCTGAAAAATAACATGATGAGATCCTGTAAATATATGAATGAAACCACAACACTGTGCGTCTAATCTGTGAAATAGCATCAGTATTTAGGTGACGTGAGGATGAAAACACATCAGCTGGACGTTTACTTTTGGGTTTTTGGCGCCATCACCTACTAGCTACCCGCTATAATTAAACCAATACTTTGAGTTTATGAGCAGCCTAATGAATTAAAAGTTGCTAACACCGTCTCTACGCCGTCTGTCAGAGGTGGATCTTGTACTAAAGCTGCGTTTCAGCTTCACTTTCATTCATCATAACAAAGACCGCTCAGCGCCCGGATTCATTTTCAAACTGGCTCAGATTGGCGCCTTCCACTAACAAAGATGCGACCAATATGTAGGTCACTGAGTCAAAAGCCAAAAACCTGCAACTGCGAGCTCTAGCCAAAATCTCGAACACCCTAAAACAATTACGTCGCAGGATTATGAATCGCGTTTGTATTTACCGTGGATTCGTTGTTGTTGTTTTTGTAATAACCCTAAACTACCCATAGCCTGACAGTTGACGTAAAAATACATACCCCGCTCTCTCCTCTCCAGAAACTCAGCAGCCCGCAGAAGCACCTGGATGTTACAAACATTTCCTTCCATTTTTACGTATTAAAAGTTTTAAAGGAATCAAATAACAGCAGGTAAACAAACTAAAGTGGAACAAGCATCAGCAGCCTGGAGCAGAGGACTAGCTGTCTCTGTGAGCTACGTCCTCAGCGTACAGAACTAACAATGGCGCTGCGTTCACGGTCCGCACGTAGGCTCGGATATATTAATACTTTTCTAAAATCGTGAGTTTTAGAATCTAACGGGTGGATTAAAATGAAGAAGCTCAGTTTGTATGCTCAATACTTCTGTCCATTATTAATTCTTAATTATCTTACTTTGCCTATTTGGGTTCTGCGTGTTTTAACGTGCGGCTGTTATGATAAGGCTCCTTAAATTTTCCACAGGCACTTTAAGGGGTCAAAATACAACGGTATTGTCAAGCCCACAGCCACGCCCCTCTCAAAGGTCCAGTACTGTGCAAAAGTCTTGAGTCGTCCTGCATTTTTAAACCACTTAATTCAAACCCTAGATTTTCAGGCATAAAATGGCTTCAAGACCCAAGAGATGGACTATCTTGTGTTGACACATAATAAACAACTTACCATAAACAATTTAAATGAGATCTTTAGGTTTGCTTTCAGTAGCCTGTCATTAAGACAAAAATTCAATTCAATTCAATAAAGCTCTGATAAATACCAAACATTTTACAATTTAGCACATACAATTGTGTTTAGTGTTTTTTTTAGCTGAAAACGTGACACACAGGAGATTGAGTTATGATCATGCAAATCTCTTAGGTTTTGTTTTAGTTATTTCTTAAAGACATGACTTTTGGATGTGGCTTGTCTGCTAGATACTAGCCTGGTACTTAATTTATGTAGTTTACTCATTTTTTTATTCACAGGCTGCTCCATATGCAGTTATTGAACAGAGACCATGAAGAAGAAAATAAGTTCATTTGTGTATGTTCACACACACACACACAATATATATATATATATATATATATATATATATATATATATATATATATATATATATATATATATATATATATATATATATATGAGGCAGCTGCCCTGACAAAGGTGAACATGCCGCATGCACTGACACCACCAGGTCCCTCCGACCACCAACCACCACCAGGTCCCTCTGTAGACAAGGTGGGTGAAGTGTCTCCAAGGACACAACAAAGTAACCCAGATGGAGCTGGAATCAAACCGGAGGCCCTCTGGTTGCCAAATGGCCCCTCTACCAACTGCCTTCCTTGTATTCTCTGTCTGAAATTACATAAAGATGTTTAAAATTCATTTTCTAACATTGCAGCGGTCACTTTTAGCATTAGAAATTATTCATCAATGTGGAATTTTGCATTTTAATCTAACAGACATTTAGACATTGTTCTGTTTCAGATACTTTCTACATAGCCTCCCTACACAGTTGTTTGAGGTACTGCATAACCTTGTAACCTTCCTGATTGTGGATCTGGTTGCTCCTCACTGTCAGGACTCAGTGGTGGGGTAACAAGAGCAGAAGGTTCTTTCTTTCTGCACCTGCTCTGTTCCTGGGCTCTTCTCTCTCACTCTTTTCGGATATGAGCTTATAATATGCACCTTTCTCCTTCATTTCTCTCCATTTCTGCCAGTCTTTTGTCAAGTTACAGTCGGGACAGTCCAGACTCTTCTCATGTGTCGATCCACAATGGTGGAATCTGCGTCCCTGTCCATCTTCAAGAACCTCCTGAAGACCCAGCTCTTCAGAGAACATCTTCTAGACTAGCTCCTACCTTCACTACTCCTCTGTACTCTCTTCATGAACTTCACTCTATCCTGTGTTCTTTTTTCCCTCATGGTCACCTTAGAGACTCGACCATCTAAGCAGTTTGTTTAGTGTTAATGTCAGGGTTAGTTGTTTGTTAGCCTCAATGTAAATTTTTGGTTACAATATCATTTGTAAGTGGCTTTGGTTAAAAGTGTGGTAAATTCATAAACATACATTTTTTTAGCAGGATCGGCATCTCGCCATGCACAGTAACGGCACTGCTCTTCTGCAGCAGATAGTCAGGGCATTTGCCTGAAAAACAAGTTTACTTTTACAACATTTATTGCAAAGTACTTTATAGTTACTGTACATTTAGAATATTAAATGAACTCCTGAAAACTATAAGAACATGTCATAAATGTCAGCTACAGTATGTTATTCTTGGTCAGCTAAGTTACCTTTGCAGGGTAACATAGTTGACAGGTAACCTAGCTGACATTTTTAACGTTTTCAGGATTAAAATAAAAATGGCTGCCTATCACCAGACACCACATGCCATTTTACAGAGAGATTCTTCTAAATATTATATCTACAACTGAGGAAAATAAAAATTTAAAGTTAATTAAGAAGTTACTGTAGTAACATTGTTTACATCTTATAAATACACACTTGCCCCAAGCACTACTTTAGGTGAAATAACTGGAAAAGTGGAGAGAGAACATATCTTGGGAGTCTTGCTAGTTTTCTCTTCAGGAGTTAATGACATCATGTGGAGCAGGTCATGTGATTTGGAATAAAGACTCTTCCCTGAGGGGTGTATTTGCTTAGATGATGGTGACTTCTTGGACACACATTCAATGTGTTATTTTCTATTTAAAATGTGACATATTGCCCAAAATGACATATGTGTCATAATTACATCACAATTAAAATAGTTTATGAATAATTTTTAAACATTTTTGTTTAGCAAATGAGAAGGTGCTTGTGAATAATTTCAGACGGTTACTTAGTTGACATTTTAGGGATATCGAGTCATTTTTTTAATAAATAAATCATTATTTCCATAAGAAATGACTATAGTATTGTATTTGTAAAGATAAGATCATGAAGAAAACAGAAAACTTTTAAAATTTCATTTCAATAAATATGTTTGCAAGATAAATCTCAAACTCCCAAAATTATATATTAACCCTGAATAATAATTCACAGTTTAATTCAAACATTAAATAATGTTAAATTAGTGACTAATGACTGTTAAAGTGATTATTTAGACTTCAGCCATAATGCAAATGAAACAGGTCTCATACATCAGCTCTGATTAAACCAACAGATAGTGTTGTCACTTTCAAACCAATGAGCTATCTTTATAACAAGATTTGTACTTTCTTCAAAAAGCTGACATGTTGAATCTGACTCAGGTTCTCTGCCCTCTGGTGGAAGATTTATCAACTGAAGTTTGTTGGTTCAAATTTTATTTAGTTTTATTGTTGTTGCAATTTTTGAGAAATAGCTCCTTCTTTTTGCTGCCATTCTCACTTGTTTTGGCCCCAAAAACCTACATTTCACAGAAAGAGGCAGCAAAACATAGAAGTTTTTCATAAAACTCAAACACTTTCAGTTCACTGTGAAATTTACACTTATACTCAGGCCTGCACATAACCAGTCCACTGTTCCGCGAGAGAACCTGATTTCATTCATGCTTACCAGAACCGACTGTCCGAACGCACCTTTGCGGACCAGCACTTCCACAGTCCCGATGGGGAACCCCTAGATCTGACGAGCTTCACATCCTGTTGCAGCTCAGTGAATGACTGCTCACATGGCCTCTGAAGCTAGTTATACATAGTGGACACACACGGCAGGACCTCCAACACACACACATGCTCACAGCATCTCCAATGCGTGTGGCACTGCGCCCTTACGCACAGCTCGTTTGATGTGTTCTTTAACACACACAATCACAGTACATATCCAACCCACACACGCAACTCACACATGCCCAGAAGGGGTGCAACGGGTCACAATAGATCCATGATCCGTACAGATCACCCTCTATGCAGGACACGGTTCATGGATCCAGCAGCGCTCGTGCGTTTGCTAAATTCTCCCCGACACCTACAGCTTGCGCTCTGAATCTGCTGATAAATAATTCCCCTCTGACAAAGGTGTTCATTTTGTCATCACATATCAAGTTCTCTATATCAGAATCTGTTATTTAAGTTGAACAGAAAAAAGGATCACTAATCAATTTCTGATCCATCCTTTGCTGCGTGCGCGTGCGGAGCAGCTGATCTTCCATCCCTGTCAGCTGATCTCCGCTCTGATGGAGCAACCAGACTCATCTATTTCTTTTTTTTTTTTGTCTCCGTGTCCTGTTCGGCTGTATAGCAAACAGAATAGATGTCTGAGTGCCAGGAACAAGTCCAAAAGTGTTGCTATTCCAGGTGAGGCGTTACAGCCACTGCTATAATGCTCCACCTGACTTATCCATCCATCCATCCATTTTCTGTAGCCGCTTATTCCTCCACAGAGGGTCGCGGGGCAGCTGGTGCCTATCTCCAGCGGTCAAGGGGCGAGAGGCGGGGGACACCCTGGACGGGTCGCCAGTCCATCGCAGGGCCACACAGAGACGAACGAGACAAACAACCACACACCCACTCACACCTAAGGACAATTTACCAGCCCAATTAGCCTGACAGTCATGTTTTTGGACTGTGGGAGGAAACCGGAGTACCCGGAGGAAACCCACGCACGCACGGGGAGAACATGCAAACTCCACGCAGAGAGGCCGCAGAGCCGGGATGCGAACCCACGACCTCCTTGCTGCGAGGCAACAGTCCACCTGACTTATGAATCTTGAATCTTGAATATTGTAAAAAAAAAAAAAAGTTTTTTAATCTTTATTTGAATTTTAGTTTGATTTGAATCCCAACGGACACGGAGATGGAAAGGAAGGTGAAGGGAACAGAAAGAGAGGTGGGGGAGAAAGTTAACAGAGAAAGAAAAGACTACAAGAGGTACAAAGATTCTTCTTCTTCCAGACCTGCAAAAAGAGAGAACAAACAAAGCAAAAACAGAGGGCATGGATACAACAGTAATACACAGCATATGATTGTACAACAATTACAGCATTCTTAAAATGTCCACGGTAAAGATTAATTCAAGTTGTGTTTAGTGCCAACCACAGCCCAAGTCAATGTGTTAGGGAACATCTGAGCTTGTGTGAACACTTTGTGAGCACCTGTGCGTATGTATGCGCGCTTGTGTCTTTAAGAATGTTCCATAGTGTTATTCAATAAGTTCGGAGAGCCACAGACCTTCCCCCCAAGAACCATGGAAGACATGGAGGAGATCCAAGCCCCAGACGCCCGGAGGCCCCCCAGAACACAGGAATCCCAGGAAAACCACCGCAGGGGCAGCCGCAACACCGGGAGGGGTGCAGAGGGTCACCCCGTAAGGGCCACCCAGCAACCGCCGCGCCAGAGCCCCAGGGGGCTGCGGCCACGGCTCACATGCACCGCCAGCAGCAGGCCACACCCAGGCAGATCCATCCCGGACCCAGAGACCCAAGGCCCGAGGGCGATTCGACCCCAGCCAAAGCCCGATAGAGCCAGAGGGCCCAGACCCCGCCCAGCAGCCACCGGGGGCGAGACAGCACCTGGCCCCGGCCCCTGTGACCCACCAACACGCCAGTGGACAGTGGCACCACCCACCGGCAGAGGTGTGGCAGGGGAGGATAGGCCCCACACCAGAGTGGAGTCTAGGCTGCCCCAGGAGAGAGGACAGGACCCAACCCGACATATAACCAATCATACAGACACAATCACACCTTCCCACCCTTATGAGCACACACACATACACACACAGCCCTACATGAACATACTGTATATAGATGCACAAAAGACGCTGTACACCCACTCACACTCCTCATTCATACTCTATACTCCCAGGTCAGACAAGCACCCAAAGGGCAAAACCAGCCTCCAGACCCAGGAGGAGGTCCCGTTCATACTGGGCTGGAGACGGACAGACCGCCCCACTCCCCGCGGCAGCCCACCACCACAGACCCAGACCAGACGGCCCGTCCCACTCACAGCCCAGGGCAGCAGACAGAGAACAGAGGTGTAGAAGCCCCTAAATCTTCCCTCCCCGGCTCCGGTGTGGTGTTGATGTATGTTGTAATAAGATGCATTTAAAACAGGTGGGGGGCAGCTCGCCATCACCCCGCCCTAAACCCTCAATGTCTACATGTAACTTGGAGGTGGACACAGGCACCGGAGGTGGGGTTGGCCTTGGCAAAACCTCCCCCCCCCCCCCCCC
>SSNR01000022.1:3697560-3739098 GCA_006937965.1 Callopanchax toddi | reverse complement strand
CCCCCCCCCCCCCCCCCATGTGCCATTGGGTGTGCTCCCTCCAGAGTCCCTAGATGTGCAATATGAGAATGTCCTAAGTGAGAGTGTTTAAATTGTGCAATAAAATTGGGTCGCAGGCCACCACAGGGCTGCAGAGATGGGATATTGCACCCGTGGTGCGCCCGCACCCAAAGTCCTGTATGTGTGGTGATATGATGGAGCCGATGGGGGAAATGTCCAGGGATGGGGAGGTAACACTGGGAAGACAAGCCTTCCCAGGGAGCCAGCTCCCCTACTGGCCCCAATAGGCACCCCCGCTCCCCACAGTCCACCCAGGGCAGGGAGGTCACAAGCGCACCCGTCCAGATCCAATGGCAGCAGCCCACACAGCCCCAGACTCATCTATTTCTGTCTAAGATAACGTGTTGTTTTGGACTTTTATATGAGCAAATGAATGTTAATACTAACGGTGTTCAGTCAGGAGCGATTAGAACACCTTGATCGTCACGCCTCCTCACCTGCTGCAGGCGGTCAGCAGTGAGTGGCTCTGTCTGACCCGAGAGGTGAATAGAAGTCTTTTCACCATTTAACTTGTTTTTATATGATTAAACATTTTATTTAAACTTGACATCTTGAGTTAAATGTTTGTATTTTGTGAGCATTGAGCAGAAAAATGTTGCACAGTGTTCTACAAAATAAATAGGCATCAAAGTTTATTGTCTTTTATTTATCTTTCTGCTGATCTGAAAAATGATCCAATCTATGACTCATATTTTTTGCTCAGCATTAGTGCGACACACACACAGAAAAAACAGCCAACAGCAACAGCTTATCTTCATCACCATTATCATCACTTAACCTAACCCCCCCACCCCCACCCCCCGAGATGTAAGTACCAGACAAGAGCACCAAGTTCTCCCTTGAGAACAAGAAAAATTGTGTGCACCCCTTCTTATACTCAGTTTTATTTTCTGTCAATAACAAAACAATGAGAACTGCACTGCAGGGAATTGAACCCCATCTCATCACTGAGAGTACCGTTACCAGTGCATTTAGAGTTTTGCTGTGACCTGAGGAGGTAAAGCAAATATGAGTAGCTACCTGAAAAATCTACAGGTAGCTCCAGAAAAATCGCCCAGTCTCCACATTACAGGTCCTACACTGCAAAATCTGATTTCTAAGAAAGTTTTTAAAGCCTTTTTTTTTTACATTTTAATTTATTTTGTCTGAAAAGAAAATATATTTACAGCCCTACTTGAAATAAGCCAGATCTTCTTAAATATGATCAAAGTTTCTAGATTACAGCAAAAAATAATAATAATAATAATCTGCCAATGGGGTAAGCAAAAGTTGTTTGGCTAGATTTAGAAAATTATTCTAAATGCAGGAAATGTTGCTCTTTTTAAGGAATCTAGCCAAGCAACTTTTGCTTACCCAATTGGCAGATTTTATTCTTTTTTGCTTAAATCTAGAAGATTTGATCAGATTTAAGAAAATTCAGCTTATTTCAAGTAGGACTGTAAATATATTTTCTTTTCAGACAAAAACAAGCCTTTTTCAACTTTCTTAGAAATCAGGTTTTACAGTGTACTTGAATCACTCTTAGTCTGACCCCTCACCTAAGGCCATGTTGCCATGGGAGACCCTAACAAGGGCTGTGCTAACACAGACAACTCAGCTTCAGGATCATGGGGATACGCAAACCCCTCCACCACGATAAGGTGGTGATTCTGCGGAGGGGATTTATTTTTTTTAATATCTAATTTTTAAAATGTGTTTTTGTGTTTTAGTTTTTTTATTGCTTTTTATATTTTTGTGATATTTTTGTTTTTTAAATTATTTTATTGTGCATCCACAACAACAACAAAGAATAATAATATAACATTGATATTGTCCAGAGTTTGGGCTTCACATATCTTCAGATGCAGATAAAGGAAATAAATAAATACATTTGAAAAATTCCAGTTTATTTCTTACATTCAATTCTTCCCACAAATGAAAGAGGTAATACAGCCCATCTATTTAAATTGTTTTAAATTTCCTTCAGTACTTTATTATAATGGCTGGCAACAACTGTTTGATCTCAGGGGTAAGAAATACTCCAAGATATTTAAATCCCTGTTTGGAGTGTTTGAATGAAACAAGACTGTCCAAATGTGTCGGCCCAAGCTTTCGATTTATTTGTGTTAACTTTATAACCTGGCTGACACCATACAATACTCCTTAAGGGTATGGAGCAAGGCAGGAAAGGAGGTAGCAGGGTTCTCCAGAAACAATAAAATATCATCAGCAAACAGTGATTACGTGTGCTGTGTGTTTATTTCTTCTCTTTTCCTCTTTATGAGCAGGTTGGATTTAATCAGTTCAGCTAATGGCTCTAGGCTCTATAGACTTTATCCAAGAATGGTGGGAATTCTTCTACAAACATTTTGTAATATTCTCCTGGAAGACCATCCACTCCTGGAGATTTGTTGTTTTTAAGCTTAACAATGCTAGCTTTAATTTCCTGTCTTGTGATTGGTCGCATTAACCAGTCAGCCTCCTCTTTGGTTAACTTGGTCAAATGAACTGCATTAGGAAGGTTCTCAAATTTTTCCGTTTTATTTTTACAACTTTCTTCCTTGTATAATTCTCGGTAATAAGTGGCAAATGCCTTTGTCACATCCTTGGGTTGCGATAATGTTTTCCCCGATTTTGGACATTTAATTTTAGACTTCTTTACTTGATTGTGATTTCCGTATGTGAAATGCTAACAGTCAGCTTGCACTATTAACAAATTCATAATATTTTTGATTTGTGAATCACAGTTGTCCTTTTGCTTTGTAATTTAATAAATCATTTAAAATCTCAGAATTTAGTATCAGTGTATTCAAAGTAACAACATTTTGTGTTCTTTGGAATTCTCTCTCTAGCTGTCTAATTTTGCTTTTTAAGTTGGACTGTTCTGCAAGTCTCTCTTTTTTAGCCTTAATGAAATTACAGTATTTTATTGGTTTTTAAAATATTTTTTGTAATTTTTTGTTAGTTCCCCCCGATTTTATTTTTTATGTTTTATTGATTTAGTATCTTTGTCTGTCTAATGATTGACACACTGGGCTGGGATCCATGGATGACAGGATGCTGAGGGAGGAAATCAGGGCTGGATGACTGAATGTGGGAGGAGCCATCAACTGTCAGATTGCTTTTCCATCACTCTACACATCACATGACTATGAACACAGACTCACATTGACTGCTAGGACCAGTTTAGATTAACCATCAACCTGAGGTGAAACTTTGAGGATGTTGGGGGGCAGGGGGGGTGAACCGGAGCTCCCGGAGAAAACCCCCTGACAGCACGAGGAGACACAGAAAGTAAGGTCAGCAGGTGACCTGCTCTCTGGGAACCCTTGTGCTGCCATTTTTTTTTATTTACCCCTGGTGGAAGGCGAGGTAGACCCTGGACACAGAAGCAGTCAACATGAAGGTCATATCATGGGAGACCCTATCACAGCAAAAAGAGGATGTATATATGAGTCCAATGGTCTCATGTATACACTCTATAGTGTTGAATTAACACTAGTGATTTTGCTGTGATAACAGGGGCTGGTAAACCAGACAAGACAGCTTCCAACATTTTTTATTGTTTTTTTTCCCATTGGTTTCCAGGATTTAAAAAAAATATATATTATTTTCTTTACTTAAAAAAATGTTTTTTGTATTTATTTTTTATGTTTTTCTCTCCAGAATGCCAAGTTAGATGACGAGCAGTAGAACGATCATTTCCCTTATTTGTGTCCCATAATCACTTAGAATAATCCAGAGAAGAATTTCCTGACTTTCCTGAGATGTTTTTCTTCTCAGTTTTGAACTCAGCAGTGTGAGTCTGTGGGTGTTGAATTCTCATCATTAACATCTAATGTTGGAAGATTTCCTTAGAGGAGAGGCTCTGTGTTCCACTCTTCAGCTGTGCTGACTTCTTCTGAGAGTTGATCCACTGAATGTTCCTGCTGGAAGCTGGTGGAAGGTCTTTGTTCATGTGGACTGAAGCTAAACTCATCAGAATTGATCATCTCACTGGGACCAGGATGGGTTGTTTGCTGTGCCTCTGAGACAGACGGGATGCTATTCACAGCAGCATGATGCTCCTTGGTGATGAAATCGTGGTTCAAAGCATCAGCTGGACAAATTCTGTCCACTGGATTCAGGGCCAGCATCTTCTTTAACAAGTCCACGAATGATTTCAGGTCTTCAATCTCAGTGGGATCTTGTAGATTTGCAGTCATCTTCAATAGGTCGTCTAGAGACTCTATTTCATCAAAAACTGGATGACACTTTTCAACTATTTCTCCTGTGTCTTGATGGAACTCTTCAGGTGTTTTCAGCCTCCATGAAGGTTCCATTCCACTCTGGTCCTGTGTGAAGAAGCGTCTGACTTGCCAACCCGTATTAAGAGAATATTCATCAGGCTGACCAAGAAGCTTCAGGATGAACCTCAGAGCTTCATATTCACTATCTGGACACAGGTGACGACCAAGAAACAAAAAGGCCAAAGAACACCCCAGACCCCACATGTCCAAGGATTCGTCCCATTGATCGCTTAGGTAGACCTCTGGTGCTCTGTATGCAACAACCTGCATGAGATTACTCTTTGATAATTTAGATGTTTCTATTGCCAGACCAAAATCGATCATCTTTACCCTAAGATGTTCAGAATAACGATCTACAATCATGATGTTATCTGGCTTGATGTCTGTGTGAGTAAAACCGATGCTTTGCAGAGCGCTGAGGGTTTCTAACATCTGGTGAGTGACCGATCTGATGTCCTCCAGACACAGAGGTCTCCATTCTTGTCCTTCCATGAGGTCAAATAAACTTAAATCCAAAAGTTCAAAGACGAAGCAAAAGCAATCCTTAAATGGAAAACATTCCATGTACCTGATGATGTTGGTTTGATCAGGATCAAGCTGCTGGAGAAAGTTTAAAGCAAATGCTTCATTTTCAGCTGCCCATTGGTTCTCCTTATTTACTACCTTTAGTGCAACTATTTCCCCGGTTCCCACTGTTCTGCATTTGGCGACTTGTCCAAAGACACCAGAACCCAGAACTTTCCCTACATAGTAAAGGTTGAATGAGCTCCAGACGATAGCACCTTCTTCTAAAATGAAAGGTGTTTCTTCTGAGTCGTTTCTTGACTCTTTCAGCTCAGAGTCTTTGTCCTGAATCATCTCAACTGGAACACTGTCTGGCTCCCAGCATGCACCTCCTGGTGTTGTTTGCTGAGCCTCTGAGACAGAAGGGATGCTATTCACAGCAGCATGATGCTCCTTGGTGATGAAATCATGGTTCAGAGCATCAGCTGGAAGAATTCTGTTCATTGGATTCAGGGCCAGCATCTTCTTTAACAAGTCCACGAATGATTTCAGGTCTTCAATCTCAGCGGGATCTTGTAGATTTGCAGTCATCTTTAATAGGTCGTCCAGAGACTCTATTTCATAAAAAATTGGATGACACTTTTCAACTATTTCTCCTGTGTCTTGTTGGAACTCTTCAGGTGTTTTCAGCCTCCATGAAGGTTCCGTTCCACTCTGGTCCTGTGTGAAGAAGCGTCTGACTTGCCAACCCGTATTAAGAGAATATTCATCAGGCTGACCAAGAAGCTTCAGGATGAACCTCAGAGCTTCATATTCACTATCTGGACACAGGTTACGACCAAGAAACAAAAAGGCCAAAGAACACCCCAGACCCCACATGTCCAAGGATTCGTCCCATTGATCGCTTAGGTAGACCTCTGGTGCTCTGTATGCAACAACCTGCATGAGATTACTCTTTGATAATTTAGATGTTTCTATTGCCAGACCAAAATCGATCATCTTTACCCTAAGATGTTCAGAATAACGATCTACAATCATGATGTTATCTGGCTTGATGTCTGTGTGAGTAAAACCGATGCTTTGCAGAGCGCTGAGGGTTTCTAACATCTGGTGAGTGACCGATCTGATGTCCTCCAGACACAGAGGTCTCCATTCTTGTCCTTCCATGAGGTCAAATAAACTTAAATCCAAAAGTTCAAAGACGAAGCAAAAGCAATCCTTAAATAGAAAATGTTCCATGAACCTCATGATGTTGGTTTGATCAGGATCAAGTTGCTGGAGAAAGTGTAGAGCAGCTGCTTCCATATCAGCTGCCAATTCGTTCTCCTTATTTACTACTTTTAGTGCAACAATTTCCCCGGTTCCCTCTGTTCTGCATTTGGCGACTTGTCCAAAGACACCAGAACCAAGAACTTTCTCTACATAGTAAAGGTTGAATGAGCTCCAGACGATAGCACCTTCTTCTAAAATGAAAGGTGTTTCTTCTGACTCATTTCTTGACTCTTTCAGCTCAGAGTCTTTGTCCTGAATCATCTCAACTGGAACACTGTCTGGCTCCCAGCATTCACCTCCTGGTGTTGTTTGCTGAGCCTCTGAGACAGAAGGGATGCTATTCACAGCAGCATGATGCTCCTTGGTGATGAAATCGTGGTTCAAAGCATCATCTGGACGAATTCTGTCCTCTGGATTCAGGGCCAGCATCTTCTTTAACAAGTCCACGAATAATTTGATGTCTTCATATTCAGTGGAATTTTGTGTCTCTGGTCTTTGATTTATAAAATCATCCAGAGATTCAAAATTCTCATAAACTGGGTGGCTTCCCTCCACAAACTGTCCTGTTGCCTGTAAGTATTCTTCAGGGGTTTTAAAAGTCCAGCTGCATGACAGAGTGAAAAACTGTTCAGTTCTCCAGCCTTTATCCAGTGTCGCCCTATCAGGTTGACCCAGGACCTTTACGATGATTCTCATATAATCATAGGCGCATTTCATTGGAAATAAAGGGAAACCCAGGAAGAGCATAGCCAGTGTACAGCCTAGACTCCACATGTCTGCACTTTGAGTCAGTGGACAGTCTAGAACCACCTCTGGAGCACTGAACCCGGGGCTCTGTGGGACGTCCAGTTCTTCCAGCTTTGAGGTCTGACCTGAGTTCCTAAAGCCAGTTAATTTGACTTTTAACGGCTGTGATTCGTTGTTGATTAGCATTATATTCTCTAGTTTAATGTCCATGTGAGAAATGCCAGCGTGGTTCAGAGCATGCAGAGCCAAAAGCATCTGCTGTGTAATAACTCTGATTTCCTGTATGTTCAAAGGCTGGCACTGCCTTTGTATCATGAAATCCATCAAGGTCAAATCGAGTTTTTCAAATACAAAACAAATCCAGTTCTGATAAGAAAATACCTCGTAAAACCTTACCAGGTGGGTTTCATCGGAGTTCAGACCATCAAGGTACTTTAACACCTTGGTTTCTTGTTTGTACGTTTTGCAGTACTTCTTTCTAACACATTTCAGTGCAAAAACATCCCCGGTCTCCTGTTTTCTGCATTCCATGAGTTTTCCAAAACGCTTGTGTTTAAGGATTTTTTCGACGTGATAAACACCAGATTTACTGGTGATGTCAACGCCTTCCACGATTTTAAGCATGTTTGAGGTTTGTGAAGACATTTCGTCAGTGATTTGTTTTTTTCTGAGAGAAAATATCTGGAACAAAACTCAAATACTCCTATCAAATCAACACGGTACTGTAGATTGAGAGAAAATATCTGGAAGTAACAAATACTTTTATCAGATTAACACTTTGAGAGAAATATCTGGAACTAAACTCAAACACTCCTATCAAGTCAGCGAGGTACTGCAGACTGAACAGTAACTGAACTGAGTTCAACTATCTTGGTTCTATGACGCCATATAAGCTGTCCTTTGATATAGAAAAACCATATTTGGACATTTAAAAAAACCCTGACGCATGCGCAATGACACGTCGGGGTTTTTTGTTTGCTTTCATTTATTTATTTATTAATGGTCGCTGCCTTTTATCTTCAGGTGAAACAACAAACACTTCAAACCAAATCTCACGTGGATAAAACGTGAGTTCTTGTAAATTATATGAAAAATTAAACAGAGATAAAGGTTTGTTATAATTGTTTGTACTTAGCGCAGGGCATGACGCACGGAGCGACAATACGCCAGCTGCTTTGCGCTCTGTGCGCAGCGCGCGGCCGAGGCACACATGAACTCTGAAAAGCAGTACCACGGACATCAGATGGACACGGTACGCAGCTGTCAGTCTGCGCGTTCCCGCGGTGTCCATTCAATTCTCGGCAGAGATTACTTCTGGGTTTGGAGCTTCGGGATTTATTATTTAGAACTCCACCTGCTGTTTTGCGAAAAATCACCAAATAATTCGTTTAAATGCTTTTTGTCACTTTTTGTTACGATTTTAGCAGAAGAAAGACAGATAGTAAATAACTGCAGATGTTTCCAAAATCGCCCCAAAATGCTGTTAAATTATACATTTGATAAAGTAAATCTACCTGGATGTCAGTCTTTTACTTAATGAATTTTATATATGGTAAATTAAACAGCATCCTTCCAGGAAGCTGCAATGTTGATATTACAACTAAAGCATCAACCTTTGCTTGGATTTTTAACTTTTATTCATGTTTGACCAAAATTACCTGAGCCCTCATTTCCAGTTTGGTTTACTTGAAGCCTGAAGTCAAATTTGTGCACAAGATTAGCCAGTAAATCAGATTCAGATTCATGTGTGAGTCATGTATTTCCCCTGAGTATTTTTCTCTTAATGTTTACTTCTTGCTATAACTGTATCCTTCACCATGCTTCTCGCAACAGTTTGCTGGAATATATATATATATAATGTGTGTGTGTGTGTGTGTGTGTGTGTGTGTGTGTGTGTGTGTGTGTGTGTGTGTGTGTGTGTGTGTGTGTGTGAGTGTGTGTGTGTGTGTGTGTGTGTGTGTGTATAACATAAAATAGGGTGGGTTGTACATACATGCATACACATTTTGAATTAATGTACACCATGAAACCGAAGTCAAATTCCATGTTTGTGCACAAATATAGCCAATAAAGATTATTTTGATTCTGAAAATCAGAGGGGGAGGTCAGCCCTTAGTAAAGATGGCGGCGCGTAGCTTCACCGCCTGAATGACGCTGTAACGGAGTTCTCTCCAGCGGAGTGAAGCCTCTCTGCCAGCAGTATCTTTAACCTCTGAACCTCCGAGTGTGCCAGTCATCCGCCATATTCACTGTTGTCTTCACTGGAGGAGATAGAGAACATTTTCAGGTCCGAGAAGAAACGAAAGTGTGCTCGTTAAATCATAGAAACTGGTGCAAACTTGGCCAAAGCGTATCGTAAACACCGACGTAATGGCGAGGAAGAAAAGCAAGCAGCAAGCGGTCGCCCAGAAGGAGCTTGTGCCTGGACAGCAGCAGAGCGCAGCGAAGAGCCCTGTCTCTCCCGGCGATGCAGCTGGCGGTGGCGGCGGAGATGCTGGGCTGGATAGGCTGGCCAACCCCAGGGCGAACCAGGTAGCTAGAAGCACACCAACCGATGCATTTAAAATAAGCTAGCTAGCCTGGGTTTTAGCTCCACTCTGCTAATCCAGGCGTTGTGCTTCTATGTTACTGAGATAATGTTCGGTTGTTGGAAGCTATTTCAGACTTGTCGTGGATAGAGCTTCGTAGCGTTTGATGTGCAATTACATAAATAATAAGCTCCACTTGGCAAAGAGATTGAGCGGGTACTGCTGCCCATCTCTAACACATTGACAGGTGACATTGTATATCGGACAGGTCCCGTTTTCAGGCTTTACAACTCTTCATCCGCCCTGCTAGCATTAGCCACAAGGCTAATGAGTGTGCTGCAAACGTGCTTCATCCCGTGAATGCACAGGAGTGATCAGCCAGCACAGGCTAGTGGCTAAACGGCTCATTAAGAAGCTAAAAACACAATTAGTTAAATTGCAGTCGGCTAGTCCTCAGGTATACTCGACTTGCCGCTTTAGTCTTCTATATTGTTTATGTTCTTACTATGTTTTCTGTGAGGGATACAGGACCTAGCATCAGAAAGTTTCAGTTGAGCACTTGCCAGCAAATGATGCTTAATAATATCTGTGGCAACTGGCAAGTATTAGAAATATTAAATGTAAGTTTAAAAATACAACCTTACATCTCAGCATCAGATCACAAACATGTGACCAGTTTAAATCACAGTTTTTAAATCAGTTTTTATCTCATGCATCTGGAACACATTGGACTGGATTTTACGCTAAGTGTACCTGATAAACCTGACTCGGTGTTTACAAACACAAAGGGTCAGCTGTAGTTGGTGTTTACACTTGTTAGATGACTGATGATCTTGGGGTCGTTCAACATTTTTACATTGTTTTTAATTTTGTCATCTCCAGTGTTTTTTTTTATTACAATATTATCCTAAAGTTAACTCCTTAAGGTAGCACACTGATCAGTTTTTAACAGCATAGTGACTGAAGTATTTTGCATAATGCCAGTACTGTTTTGTACTACTTTTTTATATATACATATTTATGTTTTTTTATGTTATGGTGTACTTTTGGTAGTGAATGACTTAACAAAATAGAAGCAACAATGATTTTGTTTACCAGTCTTAAAATAATTGGGTGCTAGTGGAAACTATAAAGCTCTGCAGACTTCAACATCCCTCCAGACAAACTTGTGATGTAGTAGGGATCACGATTAAAATAGATTTTGGCTAGTATCTAATACCTTGGAGTCACTGCTTGTCTCATTCTCCTTGTCATTTATTATTACTGCTACTTTTCTTTGTGAAACACAGCTACTAGCAGGCAGATAACAGTTTGTGTGGTATAGAGGGTTTTACTTTTAAATTATGTTTGATGTTTTTATATGATTTTATAATTTTCCTAAGCGCAGCTTGCTGGCTGCTGCTTGCAAAGCATTGGAGACGTGTAGAAAAGCAAACAGGCTCTTATAAGATTTGCATGTAGAACCAACTCCCTAACTCTGAGTTCAAGTCGGGAAAATAAGGAAAGAAGGCAGATCAAACCATTTTTTTTCTTCTGTTATAAACCAGCAAAGATCACAGCTTTAATGTTCTCTTTCTCCATCTAGCCCATGCACACCTGCTGCCTCCTTTGCCACAGAGAGTTTAAGGACTGGGGAGCGGGTTCTGTAAACGGACTACCCGCTGGCCACGGGACCAAGCTGGCTGATGCTGTGCCTGCACTCTCCCAGGCCTTATTGAGGGAGGCGCCGGGTCGGAAGCTGGCTGATGCGGTGCCGTCGCTGTCTCAGTCCCTGCTCGGAGAGGTGCCTCTGTGGATCTGTCAGAGCTGCTGTAAGAGTGTGGAGGAGGAGGAGAGGCGGAGCACGCAGGAACAGCCGACATCGGTACATTTGGGTCATAATTTACATTAAGATAAATAGTTTTGGTTTCGGGGATTACTAAATCAGTTGTTGTTTTTGTTTGCGAGTATAGATGGATATGAGTGGAAGTTATTTCTGCTGCAAATGTGAAACTGTCAGATTTCACATAAATACTGCACATAAAATGTTTTAACCCTCAATATAAAATCATGTTAAACAAAACTACAGGGAACACTGAGTTCTTGTTCAACATAGATGATATTTGCTACAAATGGTAAATGTTAAAATCATAATAAAGAAAACAGAATGTTGATATGCTGAACATGAATGATATTCAATACAATCTTTTAATATGTTTCTCTAATTTCAATTGGATTATTGCATTTTCATTATGTTTTGCCTTGTTAAACTCCTGTAGGGAACAGCTGCTGCCAACATACAAGCCCATAAGACTATATACACACCAGATGATTAACTAATCGCTTTATTCATTTTTCTTCCTTTAAATCCAGGTACCATTGTCACACTCTTCCTCCTGTAAGTCCCAAAGCTGTGGGAACGGTTACCCGGAGCAAAGCACTGTGGACTGGGACCCCAGTTCCTTCCTGTCAGCCCACAAACTGTCAGGTCTCTGGAACTCAGCCCACACCAACGGAGGAGAGCACTGCAACCACAGCACTTCTTCACACTCACAACAAGGTGTGTTATCACAGGATAGAATCAAATTATTTAATGACAAAGACAGTCAGTGCGTTTACATGCACATCTAAGTCAAGCTAGGTCGGTCTTATATTAATTAACTTGGAGTCTTTATCCTAGTTTACATGTCTGTTAGAAAACCAAACTCTCAAATGAAGTTCGCGCCACTCCGCTGCAATAGGTGGCGACATGCGCCCTTTCATGTCGGTGTTCTGCCGGTTGTTTTTTTAGCATTTAAAAACTCTTGTTTTAAATGCTTCCATCGGACACGACTTTGCTCGGGCGTCTTCGTGTACCCAGCTCTGGCAAGCTGCTCGTTTGTTTTTGCTGTCATCGTCTTCTACCGCTACTGATTTGTTTGTTATCCCACCTCCACGACCTCGTAACTCCCGGAGGAGAAGCGTCCAGCCGGCATTAGCTCGACTGAGCCGTTTACATGCAGACAAAGTCGAGCTCCAACCGCATTATCTGGGTGCTTTAGCATGATTAGATCCAGTTTGACTTCAGCCAGACTAATGTGTTTACATGCAGTTAAAAAAAACGACTTCAGTCGATTTAAGGCAATAATTCTGTTTTCTAAAGTCAATGTAAACACACTGAGTGATTGTTGAAATGATCACTGAGCTGTTTTAGGTTCTGGGCTGAAGGGGTCAGATTCATCTAGTAAAAGATGATTCTGCTCTCTAAGCTGCGTCCAGCTCATCATTATTGCAAGTGGAATGTTTACAGATGAGACTTTTGTTTAGATTGTAAAGCGTGATGAAAACTGGAGAAACATGCAGTTTTGTACATGTTAATCTTCACTAAAGAGCACTCGTTCCACAGCATAGATATGAAGTGTGTGCAAGCTGTGCTGTAATTAGCCTAAACATACATTTTTGACCATCAACAGAGATTGCAGATAAGAACGAGCAACACTGATCCACTAACCCATCAGAGCTTCAGAACCTACAGGTTGAAGCTGTTATTTCATGTCTTAAAGTTCCCAAATATAATAAACCATCTCATAGAAAATAAAGAGTATTAACTACTTCCATGTCTGTTAATTGTTGAGCTAATTTTCATTCATCCACACTTTTTGTTGGAACTAAAAAATAGTGTTTTATGATTAACAAATTTTTTTATGAAGAACCTCCTGATTGCAATGTGCAGGTGATTCAGTAAAAACAGGAGAGGATGTGATGAGGTGGGTTTTGGGTTTCGGACTCAAAATAAAACACCATTAAAACATACAGTAAGTTGAGATTGTTGTGCTAGAAACATCCTCCTGAAAATGCAAAAATCACCTTTTGGACAGTTCTGTGTGTTTGTTCATAGTCAATGGTGCACGTAACCGTTTCGCCAGTACGCATGTGCACCAGATATGTATGCGTACCAGAACCTCCTGCCTGAACGCGCCTTTGCGGACCTGCGCTTTTGTGGTCCAGATGGCGCATCCTGCGATCTGAAGAGCTTCACATCCTGTTGTGGTGCAGCAAATGAGTGCTCACATGGCCTCTGAAGCTAGTAGACACACATGCAGAGGACCTTTGACACACACACTTGCAGCACCTCCGACATGCACACGCAGCACCAGTGAGACACGCTCAGCACCGGTGACACACATGGCCAGCACCAGTGCTGTGCACCTCAGTTCATAGTAACACACTGATACTGACGGACTCAAAAAAAAAAAGAGGAAACATTTTTAGCCATATTGTAAATGTTGACTATATTGTTGTCATATAAACTGTGGTAAGAACTGCCATGTGTGATGTAGCATTATATTACATTATCTGAAAAATTAGAGGTAAAAACACAATAATAAACTCTGTCACTTTTAAGACCAAGTTAATTAACTTAACTTAACCAAGTTAAGTTAAGACCAAGACCATTTAAGTGGGTCTCCAGAGGCAGCAGATAGGTATCGGAGAGCCAAGCGGGGTGCAGCAGTGGCAGTTTCCGAGGCAAAATCTCGGACGTGGGAGGAGTTTGGTGAGACCATGGAGAAAGACTATCGGTCGGCTCCAAACAGGTTCTGGCAAACCATCCGGCGCCTCAGGGGAGGAAGGCGGCAACTCCCTCACACTGTGTACAGTGGGGACGGGGAGCTGCTGACATCAACTGGGGCTATAGTCGGGCGGTGGAAGGAATACTTTGAGGAGCTCCTCAATCCCACCAACACGCATTCCTATGAGGAACCAGAGATGGGAGACCTGGGGACGGACTGTCCAATCTCTGGGGCAGAGGTTGCTGAGGTAGTCAAAAAACTACGCAGTGGCGGAGCCCCGGGGGTGGATGAGATCCAACCTGGGTATCTCAAGGCGATGGATGTTGTAGGACTGTCGTGGTTGACACGTCTCTGCAACATTGCGTGGTCATCGGGGGCAGTTCCTGTTGAGTGGCAGACCGGGGTGGTGGTTCCCATTTTTAAGAAAGGGGACCAGAGGGTGTGTTCCAACTATAGGGGGATCACACTCCTCAGCCTCCCTGGGAAGGTCTACTCCAGGGTACTGGAGAGGAGGGTCCGGTCGATAGTTGAACCTCGGATAGAAGAGGAGCAATGTGGTTTTTGTCCTGGTCATGGAACTGTGGACCAGCTCTTTACCCTCGCTAGGGTGATGGAGGGGTCATGGGAGTTTGCCCAACCAATCCACATGTGTTTTGTGGATTTGGAGAAGGCTTATGACCGTGTCCCCAGGGACACCCTGTGGGGGACGCTCCAGGAGTACGGGGTGGATGGTCTTTTGTTAAGGGCCATTCAGTCCCTGTACCAGAGGAGTGTGAGTCTGGTCCGCATAGCCGGCAGTAAGTCGAACCTGTTCCCAGTGAGGATTGGACTCCGCCAGGGCTGCCCTTTGTCACCGGTCCTGTTCATAACCTTTATGGACAGGATTTCTAGGCGCAGCCGTGGTGTGGAGGGGGTTGAGTTTGGTGACAGGAGAATCTCGTCTCTGCTTTTTGCAGATGATGTGGTCCTCCTAGCTTCATCAGGCTCTGACCTACAGCTCTTGCTGGGGAGGTTCGCAGCCGAGTGTGAAGCGGCTGGGATGAGGATCAGCACCTCCAAGTCTGAGGCCATGGTTCTCGGTCGGAAAAGGGTGGCTTGCCAACCCCAGGTCGGGAGAGAGATCCTGCCTCAAGTGGAGGAGTTCAAGTATCCAGTATCCAGAACTAAGGTGTGCTGAGATATTATTTATTACACAGAAAAACGTCTATGCCACTCTGGCAAAAGGTATTGAAGGAAGACACTAGGCTCTGAAGAAAATTCAAATGACCCAGCTTTCCACCAGCATTTAAACGCACCACTTACGCACGAATCTGTGGAGATTCTGGAAGCGTGAAAGGAGTCTCAAAACCCTTTGTGCACTTGTAAACTGATTTGTGTGTAAATGTAGTTTTGTCTGTGTGTAACAGGTGATTTGTACACACGTATTTAACTATTTGTATGTGTAATTATTAGATTTGTGAGGTTGAAGGTAAAAAATCTGTGTGTGGAATTTAAATGTTTGTGTAATTTTTATTTGTTTGTATTTAAATATTTTTTGTAATTATGATTTGTTGATATTTGTGTGCGCATTTAAAGACACATTTACAAGTACACAAAGTTACACACAAAATGTAATTTACGGGTTACAAATCATGTTGTACAGCTACAACTACCCAAAGTTACACACAAACAGGTTAACACAAGTTACAAATCAAATAGTACACACGCACAGATATATTGAGACTGTTTTCTCTCCATATGAACTGCAATGAAATTTTGGAGATTGGACCTGCAATCCACTTTGGTCCCAGTTTAGTTTGGATTAATTGTTTGCTTGTCGGTGCTGTAAAATGTTAATTTATTTCTCCAAACAGAGGATGTCTGGGAAGCTACCTACAATGAGTAAGATATGGTGCTCATTTATAACTTTTAGACTCAAATGCATTTCAGACTGCTCAAAAAATCTCTTTAAGAGATCAGATCAGAATTTTTCAAAAAACAAAAAAACCCACTGCTTAATAAATTGGGGCAAAATCATAGAAAGGGCTTCAGGTCATGCACTATTATAGCAATTTAAAATTCCTGCCTTCTATATGTATAAAGATTCCTTACATTAGGATGGCAGGAATACACTTGTTTGCTCTTGTTAAACTAGTTCTGTGCTTGAACTTGGCTTAGTGTGACTGTAGTATAGCAAACTGAGGACGTTTCACTTAAAGAGAATAAAAAGATTTACTGGAGTGCTTCCTAAAGTCCGATGTTTTCAAAATGTGAAGTGCGTCAGAAAGCTGTGGTGACTTCACTTTTATATTGTTCTCTTGAAATGTTTTTGACCCTTTTCTAATTTTTTGGTAAAATTGAACCTGTATGTGTACATTCTATTTTGGCTACTATTTTAGTAATGTTTTCAGATTCCAGTACAGAAAGTGAATGTTGTCTTCAGAAGCATGTCCTGAAATACATTTATTTTCTCTAACTCAAAACACCTGACCTCCAGGTGCACTCGAGGCTGATGGCTGCACAAGAATTAACGCTAAACAAATATTTGTCTTTCTGTGGATATGCGAAATGTGTTGAAGATGGGGAAAAAAAAGAGGAATGTGAGAAAGTTGATCAGTAGTTCAATCTGTTTTGAACTGGACAAAAGAAGAAAAGCAGGTACTGCAGTAGAGCAAGACAGTGGAGGTTATTATTGAAGGTCATGTTGTTTACTTACCCCTAGAAGTAACTACTGGATGGTTAAACATGCCAGCCAAGATTAATGACAGAAAAGCTTATTGAATCAGTTTTAAATGTGTTTTCATTAATAGGGGGAACAGCCTGTCATGAGAAAAGAGGACTTCATGAAGCGCCTGGGAAATCCGCTAAAACATCAGGACCCAAAGTCTGTCCCTACAGTCACCCGTCATCCCAGAATTCCAGTGGATCTTCCTCCACCGGGAACTCCCTTTCTACCTCTGCAGACCTTTGTAAGACCACTCCCAAGCACTTCAAGACCATGTGTCGACGACCAACGCCGCCAGGTAATTTTCTTTTATCTTTTTAAAAAGTTTTTATTTTGGTATTCATTTGGTACCAGTTTGTAATTTTAGTTCTTTATGTTTTCACCTGACAAGCTCGAATTTAACCCTCAGGCTGTCCGTATTTGGGGGCCTATGGAGTTTTCTAGTCTTTAGGGGTCAGTTTGACCCCCTGAGACAGAGGGAGGGTTAAATAGAAATCTGATATAGTTATGAATCAAACTATAAATACAATTTTAAACAAAACTTGAACTTGAATTTTTCATCCCAAACCTGCCCTTTTTTTTGTTGCCATTTTTTATGTAAACGTTATTAAAGCGGCTCTCTGGAGCATTTTTCTCTGTATCAAAGTTTTCTAAATGTTTTAAATGATATTTCAGGTCTAAACTATGATCTATGGGTTGAGTTCCACAACATCTGTCATTCTGATGAAGACCCTCCTTCCTCCTAGAGACCCCTTTCCATTATTTCTTGCCGCCGACATTTTTCAGCCAATGAAATTCAAATGTCTGCATTCTCTCAACATGCACGCGTATCGACCAAACCTGTACCAGTAGGGGGCGCTGTCGTACAGGACGCTCCGTGTGTTTCTCTGCCGTCTCAGCCGTTCACTGAGGACTCACGGCTCATTTCTACTAAAAACCTACCCATTCTCCAGCTAAAGATGGATTTATTTTTATTTTTAAACCTTTCACCTCACAGAATGGCAAGACTTGACAGGATTATGAGTTTATTTTGGTCAGAAAGTTCATCCAGGGCCGAGTCAAGTTCAGCTTCAGAGTCCAGCAGCAGCTCGCTGCTAACAGAGCTAATATCAGAAGCAGCAGGGACAGAGAGGGCTCATCAGACCCTCGTAGTGTTGTTGGAATAAGATTGTGAACTGTGAGTGATTAAACCCTACACATTGAGCTGTACAGGTCATGTCCGAAGTATATGCGCCGTGTGCACGCGCGCACACACGACCGGACGCGCGTGTCGAGATGTTTTGAGGAGGAGCCTTTGGACGCTAGATTCAAAAACTGCTCTCTTGATGAAATCCTCCAAAGTGCTGCTTTAAGTGGTCCCATGGGGGAAAAACGGATCCCATGAAAATAATTTTTGTAGAGCTTTGTAACTTTCCCCAGAGTTGCCTTTGACCTCCTTGTGACCTTTCTGATGAATCCCCTTCCTGCCTAGTTCAGGAGTTTTATTGGTCTGCCTTTTTTTGCTCAGTTTCTTGAAATCAATAATTGATTTAATGGTACTCCAAGTAGTGGTCAGTGCTTTTTAACCAAATTAAATTGTGTCTAAGATTTTGTCCTTTACTTGGTGGTGCCTCTTTTTGATTAAGGTTGCAACATCTGAGATTTTTCATAGAAATAAATTTTGTGGATCTGAAATTAGTACCCGGTATTGAATCATGATGGGTTTATACACACAGCATGTACTACTAGATATACAATGCTTGATGTGGGAGAAAAATACAGGTACTCTCAACCCCCCTCAATCAAAAGCTCAATGAAACTTCAAGCTCATTGGTCTTGATCGAATTTTAATGCTCTCATACAAACAAGTCAAGTGTGCTCACTACATAATGATGTGATGCTGTAGATAGATACTAGCCTAGTATACTAGACTGTCAGTTTTGCTCTGCAGAAATTTGGTCTAGCCATGCTCATTGGAACCTCTGCAGCCCACTGATTGGTCCGGTCAGTCTCGTACCGGGCCAATCACAACGCCCAAACAGGTTGGAGGGCGGGATTAGCCGATGACGTCAGCGCTCCGACTGAATTTAAACAACATGGCGGCAGCTCGGGAACCGCGTTCATTTGAAACGTCTTTATTATCAACTTTGGACGATTTAGATTTGGGCTTTTCTTTAAGACGTGAACAGATAGAGGCACCAAAGTCTTTTATTTTGAAAGAGGATTTATTGGCCGCTTTGCCGACGGGACACAGTAAAAGTTTAATCTACCAGCTGGTTCCGGTTGTTGCTAAATGGCTCTAGCGCTATCCAATAGCATGTGAAGACGGTTTGATTGACAACTGTTGGTCCCGCCCCTATGAATGAGTCGTTTCAGTGGACTGTGGCCAGACTATATATGTAGATACAGTGGGGCAAAAAAGTATTTGGTCAGCCACCGATTGTGCAAGTTCTCCCACTTAAAATGATGGCAGAGGTCAGTAATTTTCATCATAGGTACACTTCAACCGTGAGAGACAGAATGTGAAAAAAAAATCCATGAATTCACATGGTAGGATTTTTAAAGAATTTATTTGTAAATTAGGGTGGAAAATAAGTATTTGGTCAATAACAAAAATTCAACTCAATACTTTGTAACATAACCTTTGTTGGCAATAACAGAGGTCAAACGATTACTATAGGTCTTTACCAGGTTTGCACACACAGTAGCTGGTATTTTGGCCCATTCCTCCATGCATATCTTCTCGAGAGCAGTGATGTTTTGGGGCTGTCGCCGAGCAACACGGACTTTCAACTCCCTCCACAGATTTTCTATGGGGTTGAGGTCTGGAGACTGGCTAGGCCACTCCAGGACTTTCAAATGCTTCTTACGGAGCCACTCCTTTGTTGCCCGGGCAGTGTGTTTGGGATCATTGTCATGTTGGAAGACCCAGCCACGTTTCATCTTCAAAGCTCTCACTGATGGAAGGAGGTTTTGGCTCAAAATCTCACAATACATGGCCCCATTCATTCTTTCCTTAACACGGATCAGTCGTCCTGTCCCCTTAGCAGAAAAACAGCCCCAAAGCATGATGTTTCCCCCCCCATGCTTCACAGTAGGTATGGTGTTCTTGGGATGCAACTCAGTATTCTTCTTCCTCCAAACACGACGAGTTGAGACCAAAAAGTTCTACTTTGGTTTCATCTGACCACATGACAGTCTCCCAATCCTCTGCTGTATCATCCATGTGCTCTCTGGCAAACTTCAGACGGGCCTGGACACGCACTGGCTTCAGCAGCGGAACACGTCTGGCACTGCAGGATTTGATTCCCTGCCGTTGTAGTGTGTTACTGATGGTGACCTTTGTTACTTTGGTCCCAGCTCTCTGCAGGTCATTCACCAGGTCCCCCCGTGTGGTTCTGGGATTTTTGCTCACCGTTCTCATGATCATTTTGACCCCACGGGATGAGATCTTGCGTGGAGCCCCAGATCGAGGGAGATTATCAGTGGTCTTGTATGTCTTCCATTTTCTGATAATTGCTCCCACAGTTGATTTTTTCACACCAAGCTGCTTGCCTATTGTAGATTCACTCTTCCCAGTCTGGTGCAGGTCTACAATTCTTTTCCTGGTGTCCTTCGAAAGCTCTTTGGTCTTGGCCATAGTGGAGTTTGGAGTCTGACTGTTTGAGGCTGTGGACAGGTGTCTTTTATACAGATAATGAGTTCAAACAGGTGCCATTAATACAGGTAACGAGTGGAGGACAGAAAAGCTTCTTAAAGAAGACGTTACAGGTCTGTGAGAGCCAGAGATTTTCCTTGTTTGAAGTGACCAAATACTTATTTTCCACCCCAATTTACAAATAAATTCTTTAAAAATCCTACCATGTGAATTCATGGATTTTTTTTTATCACATTCTGTCTCTCACAGTTGAAGTGTACCTATGATGAAAATTACTGACCTCTGCCATCATTTTAAGTGGGAGAACTTGCACAATCGGTGGCTGACCAAATACTTTTTTGCCCCACTGTATATAGTCAGACTATATATGTAGATATATAGTCTGCTTTACCAGGCTAGATAGATACAGGTCAACCCTCCTAACTGGCTCAAAAACAGTAAAATATTCAACATTTTTAGTACCACGTTAAGCATCTATTTATGGTGAAGATTAAAATTTCATAATAACAGATTTACTGTTTAGGTAGATTAAAATCCTTTCCACAAACCAAGCTGTGCCTCTGAATTGCTCCTTGTGTCTAACTTTTAACCAATCGTCATTTCTCATGAGGTCACCCGATCCCCTAAATCTCACCCAGCCAGATGCAGCGTAGAGCAGGTCATGACTTCCTGCTTTCAACCTGGCTCATGTAGCTAATATCAGGATTCTTACAGGTGCTTTAAATCCCTGAAAGTGCTTGAATGTTTATTGAAGTGTTGAAACCATAACTGAGATTGGCTATAGCACAATAACATCCATGAAACAAGAGAGCAAAGCAATCGATCTGAGCATTCGCTTTCATTTATGTGTAAATCACCACTGACAGTTGTTGGAAGATCTTGAAAACTCACTTTGAAATCACGTGAATAAAGGCCTATTCATACTCCACGAGAAGAAAGAAATTTGTTCTCGCTGGGGAGCGCCGAGATCAAGAAAAAAGTTTGTTTCGGCAGAGAGCATTCATACTCCCCAAGAACTCAGCTGTCGAACTGCTTCAGCGATGTGTCAAATGGGTGTGCGTATCAGGTGTGTGTGTGTGTGTGTGTGTGTGTGTGGAGGGGAGGGTGTGTGTGTGCAGTTTAAAATGATCCGTCCTCGCTAAGTGAGGAGCTGAGGTATACGGGTCTCCGGCGCAAACCCTCGCGGTCCGCGCTGGTCCTCCTAGCTCGGGTCAATCCAGACCGTCACCCTTCAGGTCCGTCCGCACAAAGCAGCACAGCAGGCGCCGGAGAAAAACGTCAACCGCTAACCGCACTAACCACGCTCCCTCCTCCCTTTCTGACCAATCACAGCAGTTGTTCTCGGACATCCTGCCGAACAAAGTTCGGCCCGGCTGATGTACACAAGAACAAGCCGTTAGCGCTGCCGAACTGGGTCTGGGAGAACAAAATGACTTCATTTTGTTCTCGCAGACCCCCAGCGAGAACAACTTTCTTTCTTCTCATGGAGTATGAATTGGCTTTTAGATTTTTGGCCATAGTGTAAGAACCCTGTTGTATGAATTGTTCACAGCTTACATTTGGTGACACTGCTGCTGTGTAGCATTAGGTTTATCAGAAGTCATGGTGCTCTGTATAAGTTACAATACTCTTACAAATGTTTATGAAAAAAAATCTAACATGTCCGTTTAAATTATAAGTTGCAATGGAACTAAATAGAAACCAGTAGGAGACCTGTTGCATGCAGGAAAACTTACAACTGTAGCAGCCAGTCTATGAGTATACTGTATTAAGATTAAATAAGTGAGACCCAGAATTCATTTATTCTCTTATTTTCCATTATCCAGGTGAAGCCTTTCATCCCAACGACCATCATCAACACACAGACTTATCAGTACCCCCCAACAGTCCCACAGGCCTTTCGTCACAGCATTCCTCCCTCCTGCCTCCAAAGCCGAACTCTGGCCAGCACGGTCACATAACCTCCACCTCCTCCTCCTCCTCCTCCTGTGGCACTGCTGTGGCAGCCCATGCTTCTTTCTCCCCACTGGTACCAAACCTTCACAGCCCCACAGCCAAACTCAGCTCTCCAAGTCCAGACAGCCCAACATCTGTCCATAAGCCCAGCCCGTGCAAAAACTCCCACATTCCTGCTGTGAACACACAACACAGCAAACTGGGAACGTCTCTAATGGGCTGCAACCACTCTTGTAATGGACACAGCCAGGGAAATGTGGCTGCTTCGAATACAGGACATCTAACAGCTGGAGCCTGCAGGTTGGTACTCATTTCTGGGTGTTGCTTCTATTTATCACATGAAAAAAATCTGAGTGTTTATTGAGAGAAATATACATGCTACTTGCTTTTCACTTTGTAGGGATCAGGCGTGTAAGGGACATAAAGTGACAAATGGGACGCTGTGTCACCCTTCATCTGAGCTGGAGGAGGGAGACGATGAAGACAGCAGCTCTGAGAGGAGCTCCTGCGCCTCCTCGTCCACCAACCAGAAGGACGGGAAGTACTGCGACTGCTGCTACTGCGAGTTCTTCGGACACAATGCGGTACTTTTAGTTTTCACCTCCTTTAAAACCCAATTTATTAAGCATTACAGGTTCACAAAACATTTTCAAAACTTGATAGCGACTTAGCTATTACATGTCTGTTTACAGCCTCCAGCTGCACCGACCAGCCGAAACTATGCTGAGATCAGAGAGAAGCTTCGCTCGCGTCTGACCCGACGTAAAGAGGAGCTGCCTCAGCGCCAAGATTCAGAACTGACAGCAGCTGGTGCCATTGACAACCGGGACGTGGATGAGCTGCTAGACTTCATTAACAGTTCAGAGCCCAAACCTGTCAACAGTGCCAAAGCTGCGAAACGGGCTCGACACAAACAAAAGAAAAAGGTGAGATAAAGAGACTGATGATTTTCTTTCAGCTACTAAAAGAATCAATAAATTGTGAAAAGATTAGAACTTTTTGATTCTATATTTGGCATTTGGGGCAGGTGTAGTTGGTAGTATCAGGTCTGGCAACCGGAGGGTTGCCGGTTTGATCCGAGCTCCAGCTGGGTTACATTGTCATTGTGCTCTTGGGCAAGACACTTCACCCACCTTGCCTTGTCACTTTTTTTTCTTTGTATCTGTAACTTCACCATGTTTTATTCTTGAACCTGTTTCCTTTCTGTTGCAGGAAAAAGCTCAGCAGAACAACTTGGGTGCTGCAGGCAGTGAACCCCAATCCTGTCCTGCTGACGAGCCCATCGACGAGCCCGTTCCTGATGGTCCAGAAGCCAGCCGGCTGCTCGACTGGCCTCAGCTGGAGCTTGAACGGGTCAACAGTTTTCTCACAAGTCGGCTAGAAGAGATCAAGAACACCATCAAAGACTCAATCCGGGCCTCATTTAGCATGTACGACCTCAATCTGGACGTCAATGACTTTCCAAAGAAGGCAGCCACGTTGGAGGGGAACCATTTACTGTCCCATCTAAATGGTTCCTCTGACATGCAGCAGATAGACTTGGACCTCTCTCCTCTTTCGTTGGGAACCTTTAAGAACCACCTGGACCTGGTTAACGGTTGGGAGGACACAAATGTTGCCTCATCCCCGAACACGGTCACCACCACATCATCAGAGCTCAGTGCTGCCTCAAAAGACATCCAGCGGTTGCACACTACCACTGGGCTCTCAAAGCTCATAAGAGCTCGCTCCCCAGAACAATGCACTTCCACCGAGCCTGATATTTTGCCACAGGTGCCAGCTCAAGCAACAACTAAAACAAAGGAGGACACCACTGATCCCAAGAGCGCAGCAGTTGGGAATGGTGGTGCGAAGTCGAAGAAGAATAAGAAGCAGCAGCAGCAGAAACAGGAGCAATCTGTGTCAGAGCAGAGTTCTTTTAAACCGACCAAAGCTGCCTCTGGTAACGAAACACAGAAAATCAATGAGTCTAAAGAAGTGGCATCTAATGGCTTGAAGTCTGGAAACAAACAGCCTCAGCACTCAGTAGACAACCAGAGGAACGGGCCTAAGAAGGCTGAGGAGGGCAGATCATCCAAACATGCAACAAATGCAGCTAATGGTGGCTCGTTGGGTACGCAAAGAGGGAAGAACGACCCAGAGACACGAGGAGGAGGCGTCCGGTCTGAGCAGGAATCAGAGAGCAAAGCTCATTCCAGCGTTCTAGTCAACGGTCCTCAACAGCAACAGTCAAAGGGGAAAAACAAGAAGAGCAAGAATAAGGGAGAGAAGTCCAGCACTGCTATCGGTACGAAAAATGTTTATCAGCCACTAGTGAAAGGCAGGTGATGATGTTTTTGCCTGTCTGTTCATTTGTTCATACTAAAGATCACATGAGATGAATTGTTTTCAGATTTGGCAGAAATGGTTTTAATTCAGTTATTTCTGAACACCATTTTATCTTAAAACTCTTTATTTTCATTCCTTAGATGACGTATTTCTTCCTAAAGATCTGGATCCAACAGAAATGGATGAAATTGATCGGGAAGTTGAATACTTCAAAAGGTAAGACAGTTACGTTTTTGCTGTGAGTTGTTACATTTTTAAATGTTTCTTTCTTTAAACTGTATTTTCTCCTGATAGGTTTTGTCTTGATTCTGCTAAGCAAACCCGCCAGAAGGTAGCAGTGAACTGGTCCAACTTCAGCCTCAAAAAGGTTCCTTCTAATGCAGCTCAATAACGTGGACAGGTGCCAGAGGGGGAAAAATAAACACAACTTCACACCATGGACTCTTTTCAGTGGAGCCCTGTTTGACCCGAAGCCTTCTCTCATTCCCAACTCGCTTCTCCTCTCAAAGCCAAGGGACCCTGGTTAAAAATCACCATCAGAAGACTGAAACTTTACTTGAGGCAAACAAGCCAGTGAGCATTCTCAAGGCCAACTCTTTGCTGTTGTTGCAACGAATGAGAGAAACAAAAAAATGGAGAAAACTCTGTTGAATCAAATTAATCCGTGTTCTTACATATGTAGTATGTAAACTATTATCTTACATGAAATAAATGATTTTATCACAAATCTGAGACATGGTAAACTGATGAATCGATTCAAATTGGTGCTCGTCATCCAGGTCATTTCTACAACTCCAAAACACTTTTAGCATTTGTCTTGCTATGTACTGTTGTCGAAAATGTCAATTTTGACCTAATATTGAGGGAAAAACACCACCAGTGATGGGAGTTGCATTGAGGACTGATGTGTCTATTTATTGGTTATCGTTTTGAACTGGAATAAATTTAAATTGATTAACAAGCTACCTAGAAATCGATGAGAGACAGATGAAATAGCAAAAAGTTGACCTACCTGCTATAACTCTTGTTATACTAATTATAAAAAAACAAAGCATGAACATTTTAAGTTAATTTGACGACAGCACTAATATAATCCTTAATGAATTTTTGCATTTGGCCCATGGAATGAATCTTGAAGCCAATGAAGGAGCTCTTCACATGTAACGCTGTGCATGATGATGTTTAGGATTGAAGAATCTGAACTCTGTCTCCCCCCTCGAGTCTTGTACTGACAAAGCTTGTGTGTGTTGCTTTTGGTGTCAGTCCCTTCTGTGGCGTTAGTGATGGACTCTAGTGATATCCAAAACACCCTGCGGTCTTTAGAAGACAGTCTGTTGCCTATAATCTGTTATTTAAACCCTTTGCAACACATTGTGCAATGATATCATGCTCCACAATGTTGCAGTTAATTTAAAATGCTTGTACATAATGAGTGAATATTTTTGGCCCGATCAAGCTTTTTTATTTCCTGAGGGTTGTATGTCAGCTTAATTTTTCAGCTTGACTGCTCTTATCTGTATTATTAACTTGATAACACCCTCCTTCTAAACTAATCTGTCTGAAGCCTTTGTCTTGATTTTCTGTTAATTGCAACTCTCACTGAGAACGTTTAGGACTTGAGCCTTAGGTTTTTATTACACCAGTGTAAATGTTTTGAGCTGATGGCTTTCATGAAGATCGATCCTTTTTTTTTTTTTAAAGTCTGTGCTGAGATTCTGTTTTTAATGTAATATCTGATGCTTTCCAGGTTATACTTAATTAGAAAAGATTATCATAATGTTTCGAATGTAGATTTATACTATACCAACAATAGCCAAGTGTATGTTGGCTTGTTTCTTTTTTATTCACTTTTGATACTGTGAAAAAAATCTTTCGTTCGGAAAGATTAAAACAATACCGTTTTGACAAAATAAAGTGTGGTGTTGATCCTTTTAGTTTGGTATTCATACTGCTGGATCCACACAGAGGCTCCAACGGCGATTCTGAAAAGTTTGACCCTTCCAGCGCGCCGTACGGGATCTGTTCCGTAAACATTCAGAGGCGATATATTAGCTGAATGGAGTGACTCGTACTTTTACAATTTACCGGTTGTTATATTTATTAGAAAAGTTTTTACTCAATTTTTGAATAAAATGGAGTCAGAAAATCGTCCCAAAAAGGTAAGTCCAGTCCACAACCTCTTATAAGTAAGAGGTTACACACTTGCTAACATTAGCTAATGTTAGCTAGTATGCTAAAGCACGTTTAGCATACGTCGAACAAAATGGTACAATTTAAACATGTTTAAAATGAAAAATTTTACATTAACCCGAACATGTATTAAACTCTACTTTTTAAAAGCTGTTCTTACGTGAAGCGTTTACGTTTAATACGGATTTACACGACTATTAACTGTTTTTATTATGTTTCAGTATGAGATATGCTTTTTAAAGTTAGAAGATTTGAAAATAACACATTGTTTTACTAAGAGTTATGAATGAACAGGTGTAATAATGTAAACATTTTCAGCGTATTTTCAAAGTTCTAGTGTCTCATTTCCTGGAAAAGATTAAGCATGTTTCATTAAAACCACAATTTATACATATTTAATTTGTTATATCAAACCATTCAGTGATCTGTAAATAAGACGATTATTATCCTGTAGGAGACAACTTATGTCAGAAAAGAAAATTTGAGAGTCGAGTCAAAAAAGATGCAATACGTATAAAAACAAATAAGATATTAGATCCGCTGACGCTGTATTAGATTACTTAAGGGTCATCTGATGTGACAGTTATTTGACCATGTTACAGAATTTAGTATTTTCGTGCCGGAAAGGTTTTGTTGTAGTATTTTTTATTTTATTTTATTTGCAATGTGTACTAATAAATGCATTCTTCCTTGGATCCAGATAACCACAGCAGCTCAATTTAATATGTGAGTTTGGACAGATTCTGTCACCTGATGTTGAAGGATTTGATCCATCTCTCATAGATGGATGATAGATAGATGGTAACAAAATTATTATAACACTCATCATCATAACAATGAAGATAATGATCAATAATACTACTGCCATTCAGAATGATTAATATATACATGCTCAAAAAGGAGCATACACTGATTTAATCTAAATAAATAACCTTTTATCTTAATTTTTTAACCCCAGTAGTCTGTGAACAAAGATATATTTTGCAACATATTTACATAACATACATACACACATGGGGTTGTTACAACAAGCAGGAAGGAACATATAAATACATACACTGTGTATTTAGCATTTAAGCACACTCCATGAAAGCCCTTCCTCCTTTTTGTACCTTGTAAAAATAATTTGTTTGCTTTTTAAACTGCATCATGCTTGGACATCGCCTCAGTTCATCACTCATTCTATTCCAAAGTTTCGCTCCACACACTCACAGGCAAACAAAATGTTTTTAATGTTATACAGACACTAGCATGTTTGAATGTCATACCTCCCATCTCTTTTATGAAACAGTTTTAAGATATTGTTTAGTAGAATATTTTATTAAATTAAATGTGCTGTTTAAATTTACATCTACATTCTTATATTAGATCAGTTCTTGGTCAGATTTAATGTACCAGTTCCAGTTATTGTTAAAAAAAAGTTATTTCATGGACTTTACTCGTTTGAGTTCATTTCAATCAAATGTCTACAGTGGTCACACAATTTTAACTAATGATTTTTGCGTATGGACTTGTTAAATTAATCATTACATGAGAGCTTGCTTTTACACCAGATTATTTTTTCTCCATACAGTAACTGTTTTTCCAAGGTTGTGTGTAGTGGCCATTCAGATGTACTGCTGACCTCAGATCTGTCAGTAGAGGGGAAACAATACGACACCTTAATGTAATAATTTAAAATATGGTGACTGTCATTTGTTTTGGCCACAGAGATCCCATGGAGAGGAAGAAAAGTCTGGGTCAGAAGGATCGGAGGATGATGATTATGTTCCGTATGTTCCTGTCAAAATTCGAAAACAACAAATGGTGAGTAATTTTAAAAAAATTTCTTTAGTGCATTAGTAATGAATTGTGCTAATTTGGGCCTATTTTAATATCTGGTTAATGTGCATTCAAATGTATAGATTAAAAAAAAAAGTTTATCTTACAGCTTCAGAAGATGTTGCGTCTACGGGGAAAGGCCGTGGACGAAGAGCAGAAGGACAGTGGCGAAGAGCAGCGGGATGAAGATGAGGGTCTTGGTCCACGCTCCAATATAAGTCTGCTTGATCAACATCAGCATCTAAAGGAAAAAGCCGAAGGTTTGTAGTTCAAACCTGAGCCACTTGGCATCATAATGGATGTAGTTTTAATTCTTTATTTGACCTGATGAGATGAGTTCTGTATCACCTCGGTTTATGCTTGTCTGTGTCTGCAGCTCGTAAGGAGTCGGCCAAAGAGAAGCAGCTAAAAGAGGAGGAGAAGATTCTTGAAAGTGTTGCTGAAGGCAGAGGTACAAGATCACTGTTAAATCTTTGCAGATTTTTTTTTATTACTCATTAAAAATGTATAATTTTATCTACTTCCATCTCTCTTCTGTCAGCTTTGATGTCTGTAAAGGAAATGGCCAAAGGTATCATATATGATGATCCAATTAAAACAAGGTGAGCTCTTGATTTGTGAACTCATCATATCGTAAACATTTTTTTGTCTGGTTTTCCTTTAACCTGGTTTTTCCTTGTAGCTGGAAGGCACCTCGCTACATCCTGAACATGCCGGACACCAGACACGAACGCGTCAGGAAGAAATTCCACATTCTGGTTGATGGAGAAGGAATTCCTGCTCCAATCAAAAGCTTCAGGGAGATGAAGTTTCCACCAGGTGACGCAATATTCTGTCTCACAATTAAAAACACACTTTAGCAAAAAAAAAAACCTGTTTGACATGGTTCACAACTGACAACATCTCTCTGTTTGTGTTTGTAGCAATTTTGAAAGGTTTAAAAAAGAAGGGAATTGTGCACCCAACACCAATTCAAATCCAAGGAATCCCCACAGTGTAAGTCCAGCATAAATACTGCTCACTGTTCAGGTTAAGTGCATTGTTGATGAACTAACAGTTAGTGTGCGTGTGTGTGTAGTCTGTCAGGTCGAGACATGATTGGCATCGCCTTCACCGGATCAGGGAAGACTTTGGTCTTCACTCTGCCGATCATCATGTTTGCCCTCGAGCAGGAGAAAAGGCTGCCGTTCTTCAAGAGAGAGGGACCATATGGACTCATCATCTGTCCCTCAGTAAGATGCATAAAACTTTACTTTTTAAAATTTTAATTTGTATAATATTTTGAAATAATGTTTTTATTCTGGTGGTGGTTGGAGGGTGCCTGTGTCTGGTCTGCCATCAGCATGTGAATGACTGTAATGTAAAGAGCTTTGGAGTCCATGACTTTGAAAAGCACCATACAAATGCGGGACATTTTACGTTCTTTTGTATTTATTAAAATTTTTTTAAATTTAACTCATTCATTTGACGGGGCGGGCTAAATGACGTCCTCACGCATGTTGTCAGTAAATATCACGCCTCTAAAGTTTATTTTCACCTGTGTGTGTGTCACCTGATGATGAATAAGCCGACCCATGACGACAGTAACCGCCAGCTGCTAACACATCTCAATCGCCGGTAAAAACAGTCTCAATCAACTCCTGGTAGCCAGATCAACACACACACGGGTAGATCAGAACATTTCGTACAACTTACCGACTGCTCTGGCTCCAAAACATGGCATTAGAAAACGAAAAATACTTTGTTTTTGCTGCTAAACAGGAAGTTAAACAGGATGAAGCGAAGTCGCTACTTCCTGTAGGACTTTGAAAATAAATGGGAAGTATAAAAAATCCCAAAAAACAAACAATGGGTAGATAAACTCAATTTAACACCAAGCAAGATCCGGGAGCCAGAACATATATACACAATGTTTGTAATCCTGATTTATCTGAGGGTTTTTAGCCAGAAATGAGACATTTCAGTCCCAAATATCATAATTTGTCATTGGATTATCAGAAGCAGCTCCATGTCAATTAAACATGAAATAGGCCTACATTAGTATCAGTCAAAATACTAAAAATAAACAATTCTACACACACTGCATCAGGTCAGAGAGGTTTGATCTTGTTAATTTGGTCCTTTTACAATATGTGCTGGAAATGTTTGCTTTTCTAACACTAGCAGGGTCACGAACCTAAAATATCTGCGAGCATAAAAACAAAACAAACAGCATGACCAGATGGACAGTGATTTATAAAAAAAGAAAGTGAGAAAACGTGACTGTTTTAACAAGTTCACTAAATGTTAGTCTCTGCAGGGTTTTTTCAGTTAGTTTAAAAGTGCACACATGACAATTATTTGTGAGAGACTTTATAGCTTGTATAAATCTATTAAAACCTGTTTTTAATTCTAGAGAGAGTTGGCAAGGCAGACACATGGCATCATCGAGTATTACTGTAAGCTGCTGGAGGAGGAAGGAGCTCCACAGCTACGCACCGCCCTCTGCATCGGAGGAATGTCTGTCAAAGAGCAGATGGAGGTGGTGAAACAGTGAGTAAACCTCATTAACTTGTCAGTTGTCTCAGAAGTTGAGCAAAAACTGTGATTTTTATTATTTTGAGATATCAATAAGCAACAGTGACTTTGATCATTAGTTTCCACCTCATCTGTGCTGTGGACAAGCCTGATCCTAAAGTCAGGGATTCTTGCTTCATTTACCAAACCTGTTAGAAACCTTGGTTCTTCTTGTCTGGACTACTGCAACCCTCTCTTCACCTCTTTGAACAAAACTTCCTTGGATTGATTACAGGTAGGGTTGTCACGGTATGAAAATTTACCTTCACGGTTATTGTGACCAAAATTATCACGGTTTTTGGTATTATCTCGGTATTTTTTAAAAGGATGTTGAATATGTTCAACTAGACAACTAAATAAACCCTCTATATCAGGAAAATATTGCCCTCAGCTTGTGTCCTTCCTGCGAGCTTTTCAGATTAGGGGAGATGTCATCAGGCAGTAATCATTGTTAAATTCATAATAATTCATAATCAATCAGCAGTGGCGACTGTAGATCAGTTGACCGACACCCTATTGTACAGCATGGGCCACCGTACTTGACAAAAACAACCTAGTTTCTATGATTACCCGTCGGACTTTAAGGTGGTGCTCTGTACTGCTCCCGCTCCCCGCAGCATGGCTAATAAACCGCCAGTTATTTTCTGCTAAGCTGGAGTTCTGGTGAACTTATTCTGACATGCTTCATTAAGCAGCGTCAACAGCGATCTGCCCGCTGGGAGCCCCGTAGCGTCATTTCAATACGGAGGTCCGCGACTCGGTTTATGTTCTGGCAGTGGCGCTTGCTGCATTGTCCCTCAACCCAAAGTCCTCACATCATGTATTTCAGCTAAAACGCTAAACGTTACCTTAATACGTTCTCTTGCAGTGACTAGAGTTGATGGACACACAGATGAGTCGCGTGTTGCTTCCTTTCGCACTTTTTCCCGGCACGTTCTGCAAACAACTGTCCCTCTGCATTCTTCAAATATCCAAAATATGTCCATACTTCTGACTTTGTCTTCTTTGAGGGCTGATAGATGCCCTCAGCGCTGTTTTCTCCTCTTTTCGCCGTCATTTTAGCTTTAGCTTAAGAAAGTTGTGGATGTAAACACTACAACGTGCGCATGCGCAGAAGCTTCACCAGTGGATACGGTAGCCGGGAAGCTAACCGTGCCAAAACCGCAAACGCGGTTAACCCACCGAGATAATATAGTTTTTTAAAAACATGACGGTAATAATTATAGTCAACATTTTTACCGGGGTTTACCGCGAAACCGGTAACCGTGACAACCCTAATTACAGGTGGTTTAGAATGCTTGTGACTATGTCCTCCAAATACACCCACATTACATACTCTTCCAGCTTATCTTCATTTCAAGGTCCTGGTCCTGGACCTACATGGACAAGCACCAGCATACAGCAGTGATCTTTTAAATCCTCACACCTCCAGCAGGTCCCTGAGGTCTGGCGATCAAAGCCTACTGGTTGTGCAGCATACCAGGCTGACGGCTAAAGGAGACAGAGCATCTGCTGCTGTGGTCCCCAGACTCTGGAACTCTGTCCCCCTGAGCCTGAGATCAGTGGACTCTGTGGTCTCTTAAAAACAACAACTCAAAACCCATCTGTAAACTGACTCTTGTAGATTAGTTACTTACTCTGTAGTCTCCTTTTCTGCTTTATATTTATATTGTCAACTCTCTGTAATTGTAAAGCACCTTGTGATTTATATCTAGAAAGACTCTAGAAATCAACTTCTTCACAATAATGTGTTTTTTGTCTCTTTTTGTCGTAGTGGTGTCCACATGATGGTTGCCACCCCTGGAAGGCTGATGGACTTGCTGCAGAAGAAGATGGTCAGTCTCGATATCTGTCGCTACTTGGCTCTTGATGAAGCAGACAGAATGATCGACATGGGGTTTGAGGAAGACATCAGGACCATCTTCTCCTATTTTAAGGTGAGGCACTTGTGATTTTTACCCATAAGTTAATCAAAAAGCAATAGAGAAGGATTTGAGATGAGTTCCAGATGTGAGTGATTACTTCCTGGCTATTTTGTGAGGAGATCTGTGTTATTATTTATTATATATATATTTTATTATATGTATTTTTACATGTTTAAAATTCATGCAAGATGAGAGAGAGGTCCTGTGAGTCATTGAAGAAAATTGAGAAGTGTGTAAAGTTTCAAAACATTTAGAGAACTCTTGTGAATGCTGTTCTCAGTTTGTCACTAACTGTAGCAGCCCAGTGAGATCCTAGCTTAGTGTTTTCATAGGGAGAAAAATTCATCATCGTCTGTCTGACTGTTGTGTATTTCAGTTGCAGCTCACAAGCTTTTAGTGCTGGAAAAAAAATCAGACTATTTAAAAATAACACAATTATTGATGTTTTATTTACCTCCTCTAGGGACAAAGACAAACTTTGCTTTTCAGTGCTACTATGCCCAAGAAGATCCAGAACTTTGCAAAGAGTGCTCTGGTCAAACCGGTTACTATTAACGTGGGCAGGGCTGGAGCTGCTAGCTTGGATGTCATCCAGGTATGTTTCTCTCTGAAAATATTTCTCCTCCTTGCTAAGATTTCAAATCAATTTAAAAACATGTCAGGTTTTTCTCAGAGCTAAATTTCTGTAACTCTTCTGCAGGAAGTGGAATACGTTAAAGAGGAGGCCAAGATGGTGTACCTCCTCGAGTGTCTCCAGAAAACACCGCCTCCAGTAAGTACCTCCACTTGTTGTAATACAAACCTATCAAAAATACATGAAGGCAAACACACCTCAGGTCAACGTTTGTTATAACAGGTGCTGATATTTGCTGAGAAGAAGGCTGATGTAGATGCTATTCATGAGTATCTGCTGCTGAAGGGAGTGGAGGCCGTAGCCATACATGGAGGAAAAGGTCTGCAGAAATATGTTGTTTTTTTTAAAGCTATCAATACACAGAAACTAGAAAATATAAAAAATGCACAAAGGAATTTTATTCACTTGCATATGTTCCTTCTCTGGTTTACTTGTAGTTTCTTATTATTACCACTAGATGTCATCCTACTTTAAAATGTTCCAGCTTTTTATGAAGAAGGAATGTGGAACTGTAATTTTTTTAAAGAAGTAACTGTTGATGTTTTTATCCAGATCAAGAAGAAAGAACAAAAGCAATAGAAGCATTTAAAGAAGGAAAGAAAGATGTCCTAGTTGCCACAGATGTAGCCTCCAAAGGTTTGGATTTCCCTGCTATTCAACATGTTGTAAACTACGACATGCCTGAAGAGATAGAAAACTATGGTAAGAGGTTACAAATAAAATTAGAACTGTATTTAAAAGTATAACATAATGTGCGTGTTAGTTGATATTTTTTCTTACATTAGTTTGTTGAATTGTTCTTGTTTCAGTCCATAGAATAGGAAGAACTGGTCGGTCGGGGAAGACTGGAGTTGCTACAACGTTCATCAATAAAGGCTGCGGTGAGAAAACATCTCTAAGAATATATACACACCAAGTCTATGTTTTACAAATCTGCATGTTGTTTATCATCTTTTAATCAAGTGTAAAATAAAAAAAGGTTTCACACATTATTTTTTATTGATCTATCATATTTGGGATTTTCAAATTAAGATGCAAAACAGGGTCAGAAGCCAACAAGAGCAGATTTGTTGTTTTTTCACATCTTTATTATAGAAAATTTAAACATAAAGACTAGAAACATTTGGTCTGATGTTAAGAATGATCCCAGTTATTTCTAGGAAAAAGGGGAAAAGGATTGTTTTTGTTGATACCATGTTAGATAAAGTTGATTCCATGTACGGTGGCTCTAGATCTAAATTTTTTATTTTATTTTTATGCTTCAGTATTGATCTTATTCTTCTCTTAAGCCAGGACTCTTACATATTGTGAAACATTCTTTCAGTGTTAGCTTTAACCCTTATTTAGTCAGCTAATATACCACTGAGATTAAGAATCTCTTTTGTGAGAGAGACAGGGGTTCAGTATCTTCTGCAAGGATACTTTGACACACGGCCGGGCCGTGGATTGAACCCGGGGTACCCACAAGGATGGCAGCCTGTTTTCCCCTAGTCCATGGTCGCTCCATTTCACCATTCCTCCTATTCTATAGAGCTGTTAGCTCTGAACATGTAATCCTCCTAGTAACTGACGAGCGATAGATGGAGGATTTTAACACCAGCTCACTTTTTTATTTTTTGCTTTAATTGATGAGTGCTTTGAAATTTGGTACATTTTCCTTCATAAAGTCAATGTCATGAGTGTTGATGTGGAAATTATCTCTTGATGTTGTGAAAACTAGAAGAATCAAAGTTCATCCTAATGTCATTACTGGGCAGAAACTACTTCCTACCGTATTCGTGTATTCGTGGGTGTAATGACAATCAACAAATTAAATAAAAGTTTAGTAATGTCTTTGTTTACTGAGAAATAAGGGATGACATATTTAGACTGTAGATTGTACAGTAACTTCAGCTGTTTTGTTCAGTGTTTGTTTGATCACATTAACAGGAAGTGTGTGTTTGTCTTCTGATAGATGAGTCTGTATTAATGGATCTGAAAGCTCTGCTAGTTGAAGCCAAGCAGAAGGTTCCTCCGGTCCTCCAGGTGCTTCAGACGGGAGACGAGACCATGCTGGACATCGGAGGTGAGTTGTTCAGTGTTTATCTTCCCTGGATAATTTCCTTTGTGTCAAATCGACCTGTTAGGACCTTTCCTAACTCGTCTGATTGGTGTGTTCTCAGGAGAGAGGGGCTGCACGTTCTGCGGCGGTCTTGGCCATCGTATCACAGACTGTCCCAAGCTGGAGGCCATGCAGACCAAACAGGTCACCAACATCGGCCGCAAAGACTACCTGGCTCATAGCTCCATGGACTTTTAGGAGCTTTAGCGCCCACATAAGAACTGTCCAATTAACGGAAGTGAGAAGCATTTTTGGGGAAACTTTACACGTACAGATACAGTAATGCCACAGAATTAAGGAAGTGCATCTTATCATCCATCACCCAATACTTCATACAGGTCACTTAGAACCATAACTTGTTTATACGTTTTCATCTTGACGTTTTTTGGTATAAATTTTACTTCTGTAAAACGTCACCTTTAAATTGTAAATAAAACATTTATGTTTATTAATCTTGTCTCAACTGGAATATATAAAATTGGGATTGGGTAACTTGTTCTGCTCAGTGAGGAAGTTTCAAAAGTTACAGAATTAAACAAAAGGAAGTCTGACACAAGAAAATAGCAATACTTGTTTCTTTTGAAACAGCTGGGTTACACATCATGACTTTATTTTCCCTAAGAGGCTGACAGGTTGACAACGATAGGAGGAGCTGCTGATGACATCATGGAAACAAAAAAATTGTAGCAGAAGAGGTCTAATTTTAACCTTGCTAGTGAGATTTTGACCACATCGCAGCCACTGCTGCACCAGTTTGAACAGTTTCACTGACGAAACTTACAAGCATGGATGTTATAGTCAAGGAGGGGATGCTGTATCTTCAGGGAGTCAAATTTGGAAAAGTAAGTTTTATATCTCTTCATAAATATTCTTATAAGTTCTTCATGTTACAGAATGTTCAGTTAAGCACCTCAATAATACTGACTTCATTTAACATCACATAAAAGGTTTAATACAACAGAATTCAAATGCACTCACTAAAAGTTTGAACAAATCTCACGACCAAATTTGTAATTTTAAGTTTTAAATTTTCTTTTACAAATGATTCAAGAACGTTTTGTGTTCTCAAAAACTCCTGCAAGTTTAATAAGGTTAGGCACTTGTGCTGAATAGTGATATTTGTGCATCCTGGAGACTAATTTAGCCTTGTGCTGCATCAGTGCATCTTTAAGGAGAATAAACTGCATTAAAATGAATAATGCATCCCAGCAGTTTAAAGGCATACTCAGTAGCCAGGTAAACAATGTAGCTTTTAACGTTTTTTTTAAAAGCCTCTTAACAACGTTCCAACATAGTATAGCCATAAATATATTGTGGAAATTAAAAACCCAGAAAGAAATCAATAAAGTGGTTGTCCCGCAATTCTCTAAAAACTTCAGCCAATCCTATCGTTCGGACCATCCAGCTGTCTGTCTGCCGCATTTCCGCACTGCTTGGATTGGCATTAATCCGCCCGGACACATTTTCCGTCTGAACATCCCGGAAGTGAAAGGAGGACAGAATTAGCGAATTAGCCGTCGGTTAGAGCTTCCATTTTAAGATTAAAAACACCAGAGTCCCCCCAAAAAACACCTTTTCAGCTAGCAGAAAACTAAAATCGTATGGAGGTGAAAAGAGGAAAAGCTGGGGGAACAGTGAAGTTAGACTCTGCATTAGCAGAGGCAATAGTATCGGAGGCTGGCTTATGGATTTTACCCGACGGGAGGGGTGAGTGCACAGAGTCGTGTTTCTGTAAACTAGCAAGCGAGACCTCGTTTGTTTACCTGACTACTGAGTATGGCTTTAAGTCCAGAGCTCATGAAGATGTTCTGTCTGAATAAATCGGATGTAGCAAACATGATAAATATGTTTGATTTGTATAATTGAACCTTTATGTCACTATATTATGTTTTTTTAAAGTAATTTTTTAAAAATATGCATTTCTCGGTGTGAAGGTAGAGGAGAGTATTTTGCAGGAATGCTGCACAGAGGACAACACTGTCACAGTGAAGATGAGCTGCTCTGCAGAAAATATAAAAGTTTAATCATCCCTTTCAACATTTCCTGAAAGAATTCTCATTAACAGTGTCATAAACGTATGAGTAACCCAAATAGGATGAATTCAAATCTAATTTCAGGTCTGTCCAATCAGCAGTTTTTAAATAAATATTGAGCCCCAGGTGATTCACAGATCAGGATGAAATTTCAATATTCAAAAAGTAGCAAGAATTCTTAAGGAAACTAAATACATGTGAATATTCTGTCTGGAAAATAAAGAAAACTGAATTAATTTCTGACAAACTTTGTAGAGTCAATACCATTCCCTGTACTCCTACTGTAACGTTTTGCAGAAGAAAAGAATATCTGAAAATTCAGTAAACAAAAGTCCCATTTTCATTCTGAATGTGCACCTATTCATTAAATAAACACTTCTCTAAAAGCACAGTGATGATGATGTTTACCAAAATCTGAGGAAATGTTAAAACATTCCCAATAAACTGAAGATAAAGTCAAAAGCTTCTAAATAAGAAAAGTAAAATTATCTTAATAGTTTCTACAACCCTCATAAAATAATGCATTACTTCTCCAGAGTGGTTCCCTGGAAAATTTCTTTTTGTTTGCATCAAGTTTGTGGTTTTTGTAAATGTAGTCTGTCGCCTGGTGATCGAACAAAAAGGAGAACATGTTCACATCTGGAATAGGATGTGAGAGGTAGTTTATTTTATTGTTGGAACCCCTAAAAATGGTTTTCAGTGCCTCAACCAGATGGTGTTTGATACCCAAAATGAGCCAGAAAATGAAAGTTATTAGAAACAGAAGTGAGACAGAAAGAGAAGGTTGAATGAAGACAGCACATGTTCACTTTTTTACATTCTAATTGGTCTCATTTCAGTTTGTTTATGTGGGGAAAAAAACAATGTCAAGCCCACAAACATGAACCAACATGTTCCATTTGTTTCTCAAACCAGGATGTTGCTGCAATGCACTGTGATGATTAGCACAAACATCATAAACGCTGAACAGGAACCAGCTAACCCTAAACCTTTTCTGCACCAATAAGTCTTTATTTCAGCTTTTGTTTGTTGCTTTTTCACAAAAAGCACAATTTGAAACTGTATTTTAAACAGGAGTCAATCCCCACACAGTTAATATGATTTACTGCAATAAAATTATCTGCTGCAGCTTTAAAGATAATGAAGACCCCAGCTGATTGTGTGGAAGTGTCTAGATCCATGAGGGCTGTTTGCACCTCTGAGACTAAACCTGAGTGAAGTCCAGGATTGATCTGATATAGTTTGACTGTCAGAACAAACAGTGGGGGATCAAACAACGTGGTGACCCTCAGAAGTAATTACAAGAATCGATGCTCGAGCTAGAGGCAATTAAATGCTCATCAAAGCAGCTGAGTTTTGTGGCTTTATCAGAGAATATTTCCGGGGGTAAATTCAATGATATTTTTCACTCTCACTTGGTAAATAAAGGGTCATTAACCAGTCAACATATTAACTTATGTTTTTATTTTAAAGTTTTATTCAAGATATGATTAGTTTTAGCTTTATTTATTGTTTTAAATCTTAGATAAATGATCCCTCTTCTGTGTGTGGCCTCTCCATCGTTGTCTTTTTACTAGCTAACTAGTTTAACTAAGCTTCAAACAATACGGGTTTCTGTGGAAAATATATGAACAATTAACATCTTACTTGTTAGCTCTTCAAATGACCTCACTTTGGATATATGGAGATTAATTTTGATCAAACAGCTGAGCTAATGGCTAGCCAGAGTGGGGCCAGTTTCAAAGTGGTCCTAAAAACAAATTCTCGTCTCAAAAGGTTTATACAAAAACACTATTTTATAAACTCACACTGCTGTCGGTCTCACATTACACTGTTATTCCAGTAGAAATCTGAATTCACAGTGTTGCATGCTAAACCAGAATCACTACAGCTACATATCTCCGCCACTGATCTCTTCTGTAAACAACCACAGAAATCAGTAATATGAAATTTGCAACATTTATAAAATAGCATTTGCATGAGATTTTTATATTAGATTTTTAAGACATCAGTCATTTACTTTGTTTTTTCCTGCTAAAACAATTTAGTTGGAGCTAATCTATTTCTTCAACCTGAGGTCATTCATAGAGCTATTTACAACAAATATTAAATGTCTATTTTGATGGGAAATAAGGATTAGTCACATGCTTTTATTATTTTAAAAAATGTCATTTTAATGTAGCTCTCCAGATTATATAAAGACAGGTGTCCTAATCAGTCTGATAAACTTTGTGAACCTTTTTTTCTTATGCAAAAGCAAACAATTTCTGCTGCATGGAATGGTCTCATTACAGAGACAGTCTACTCAACATTTAGTTCTTAAAACATTTATAAAAATCATCAAACTTCCTTTCTCCTTTTCTACTTCTGCCACAACAAATGGTGGCAGAGGTGGGATTAATTCAGAATAATGTAGAACTCTTATTTTAATGCTCATAAATATTTCATAATTAATTGAACTAAACTCCCCATCTGAACCAACAGACTGAAATAAATGAAGCATGATGTTTCACACAGACGCTTTAGAGACTAATAATGTTACCTTGTGTTCTTTTGGAAAGTTTGAGACCTTTAAATAAAAGCTTCAACAATACGCTCTGCTAGAAAAAGCTGTCGACTCAAAGTAGTGAAAGAGTAGGTGGTGAAGACAAGTTCTTTTTTTGTTCTTAATAAAGAGGAACTGTGAGTTGTCTGGAAACTATTGAAATGTTTTGAACATGGTGGTGTCTAAAGTGTCGACTCAAACCTGTAAAAATAGAAATAGATGCTAAGGTTTTTTTTTTTCCTCTTCTTCTCAGAGAACGTGGCGTAAAATCTGGATGGTGCTCTTCAAGCCCAGCTCTACTGGAGTGGCCCGGCTGGAGTTCTGCACCACGTCCGACGTCAGTTCCTTCAGTGAGCACATCAAACCCGGCCGGCAGAAAACACCAGAGAAGAAAGTGGTGCGTTTAAGCGACTGCCTTTGTGTGATTCCTGCTGTGAAGGAGTCCTGTCCCACCGGAGCCATGGCTTTCTACGTTAAAACCACCCAGTCTACCTACACCTTCGCCTCCACGTCGAGCCAGGACTGGATCAGTGCCCTCTGTCTTCTGGCCTTCCAGGTACCTCTCCCCTGACCCCCACCTCCTCACAGCCCTCTCCTTTCCTTTATGTCAACATTTTAATTTGGGAAAGACGAAGAACAACCTTCCCAGACCAGATAAGATGAGGAAGTTGAAAACATTATCTGGAACTTGTACCACTTCTCTAATTCTTGTGCTTGCACAAGCTACAAGCTTGCTTGCGTCTTACCACTTTGAAATCATAAAACGGTGATAAGAGGGAGGCGTTTTCTCTCAGTGTGATGTTTACTGTGCCACCGTGTTTACAGAGAGATCCTGGAGATCCAGACAAAGGGGAATTTGAGGGAGGAAATGGCTTGACCATGGAGGACAATGATCTTTACTCATCTTGGAAAAGTGGTAATTCCTGACATTTGTCCAACTTGTCCAGTAAAATGTTGAGCTGCAGGTCCTCAGGATCATTTTGAGAAAGATTTGATCAGTCAGGAAAAAGTAGGAATGGTTTATTATAGATGAAGAAAAGAGTTGTCATTCTTATTATCAAAATATTATTTTCTACTTCTTTTACTAATTTTATTTCCCTCCTTTTCAGTATATGAGGTTGTTTTAACCCTTTAACCTCCACACCTAGAAAAAACAAAACAATAAAATAGTTTTTTTTAAATTGGGGGGGGGGGGGGGGG
>SSNR01000022.1:3655311-3697550 GCA_006937965.1 Callopanchax toddi | reverse complement strand
GGGGGGGGGGGGGGGGGGGGAATAAGGGTTATAATTGAATGTAAATTGGTGATACTATTAAACAGTAATATTAATATTGATGTAATAATAATGGAATGCAATAAAGTTTAACTCTATTTTCAAACATTGCCACATTTTTAGGATTTTTTTAGTTTTCTTGTTTTTTAGTAAAACTCAACACATGCTTCAAAAAGATATATAAACTAAAATATGACCTATAAGGCCAGTTAAAGGGATATAGAGATCAATAAACTGATAATCTCAGGTTGAGAAATGATGGAGTTACAGCTGTTTTGGTCAAAACTAGAATATAATATTCTGCCCAGCCTGTTCACTCTGAGTAGATGTTGACTCTTTTACTGACACGTTGAAGATTAGCTCAATAACTGTAAAGCTGAGTGGTTTTGGGCCACTTTGATATTTTTTGTCTGAATATCAATTAGTTGCATGCTCAATTGGACAGGCTGCAATAAGCTGTAGATTTATATGGAATGGGGCAACAATCAGGGTCAAGAGACACAAGTACACACAACTATTTCAGCTATTAGGGGTTAATGTGAAAAGTCAGATTTTTAAAGTGAGTTTTTCTCAAAGGGTCATGATCAATTAATATCTCACTTGTTGTAAGCGGGTCTCTGAACAACCTCAAGTTTGAGAAAGAGAGATTTGTTCAGACTGTCACAATGGGGCCAGCTAAAAAATGTTTTAAAACAATTCAATTTATCCACATATATTCTTATAGCCATTTTGTTGTCATAACTTTCACATTCTATGGGTTTTCCAGAAGAATTATTCCAAAATTCCAGCTAGGAGTGCTGGCTCTGCAGCTAAATAACCACAGAATTCTAACAATAACTGCATTTCACAAAACATGGGGCTTTATTATGGTGGTGTAAAACTTCATAGAACGTTATCACAAGCTGCTATGAAATTAGTCAGATTAGAGGTGTTTTAAACAGCAGAAACAAGATGTAACTGGCCCCAGACCAAGTTTAGCTAGAACTAAACCCATTTTTTCCAAACTGAGTAATAAACCATCTACAAAAGATAAGAATCTTTCTACAGAAACCCACTTAAATAGATTTGAACTCTCATTTTTGCAGCACTCATGTTTTTCTGGTCCTTTTCTAACTTTGAAAAAGTCCGGATGTCTTTTTTTTTTTTTTCAAAAAGTGAAAGAAAAGGTCCACTAGAGCAGCACTAAAAGAAATCTTCTCTTTAATCTTTTGATCGTGACCTGCTGCTGATTATTCTGTAGAAAGGCTTCTTGTGCAGTAAGATATCATCAGCTTAAGGAAGAATTATGAAATATTATCATGTCAGTGGTGTAATGGAAAAAATGTTAAAGCATCATAAATCTAAACCATTTGCAAAACAGCAACTGTTAGAAGAAGCTCCATATATGAATTTATTCACACATGAAAGGTTGAATGTTTTAGCATCAGCAGGCTGCTGCTCCTTAAAAATGCATTCATTTGTATGATTTTAATAATAACCCAGACATATAGATGAAGTGTGTGTTTGTTTGTGGGTATTTATTTACACCACTGTTGCGATTTCTAGACCTGCTTCTTCCTCCGAACCAGCACCAAGTGACGGTCCAGACCACCGAGGCGTCCAAGAGGTGTAAGCTGTTCGGAAAGTATCTGGTGTCCACAGAAAAGGACGATTTGGTTCTGAGTGACATTGGTGGTGGCGTCGTCTACTGCTGGCCCTACAGGCTCTTGCGCAAATTTGGACAAGTTGAGGTAAAGAATATAAGTGAGAACATGTTTATAAAAGGTGGGAAAGTTGTTTTAAAGAAGTGGGAATTTGTTTGTGACTGCAGGGAGGGTTCAGCATCGAGGCAGGCCGTCGCTGCGAATCTGGAGAAGGAGTGTTCACCTTCCTGACCCGGAACGGGCCTCGGATCTTCCAGACTATTTCTGAGCAGTGTTCTGTGAAGAGGGACGCGGGTGTGCAGCCCCTCCACAGGAGATCACTACCTGATGTGTTGCCTGTTGCTCTTCCAGCTGCAGCCGACCAGCTCCCTGCTCTTCCTGCTCTCACGGAGAGAGAAGACAGAGACATGGAGGACACGTCTGTCTGTGAATACGCCACCATTAATACCCACTCCAAGCACCCGCGCCTCGTCAAACCGTATCTGTCCAGCAGCAAAGAGGAGCTGGAGGAGGATGCTGAGGATGAGGATGAACGGTGCCTCTCCCTGGAGGCTGTGAATCAGGAGAACTACATGGAGGACAGCATTTATTACAACCTGAGGAGAGCCACGGTTCCTTTGATCAGAGAAGCCCAGACTGATGATTCTGATTGCATCTACTCCTTTGTGGAGGATTTCTCCTCAGACTCAGATCAATTTGTCAATTCCAGACCACCAAACCTGTACCTGCCCCCGGCTGACGACGACATCCATCCAGAGTACAGCACACAGGAGGTGGATGAGATGAAAGAGGGAGAGGAGGCCACCGGCTCCTCTGCCCGCGTCACCCCCTCCGAGGCCCCCGGCAGCTTCAAACACAGGCTGGCTGAAATCATTTCCAAGGACCTGGCAAAGTTCCAGCCACCTCTTCCCCACGGAGCAGCCAGCCCCACGTTCTTCCAGTAGTCAGACTGACTGTAAGGAGCAGTTTGAGTCATGATAAACTGTCATGTGGCGTAATTAGTTTCTTTACGGCTGTATAATCCTTTCTACTGGGAGCACGCTGTTAGGCATCCTGCAGTTGCAGATGTTTGTATGTGCTTTTCGTATGAAAAATGTCTCTGAAATGCATTTCTTTTTTTGGTGACAGTCGCTGGAAGGGAAAGGAAATGTATTAATATTTTGCACTTTGAAGCTGGGGGCTTTGTGCATTGATTACTGGACCTGATAAACCCACCTCTAGTTGTCTAATTAGTGAAAGATGATGCCTCTGAACCCAAATGATGTTACACATCTTTGTTAAGTTGGAGAAAAGCAGCCTTCACTGTGTTTTTGAGTCATTGCTGCTAAAAATAAACGGAAATGCACACGTGTGTTTTAAAACTTTATTATAGCAAAACCTTCTTAATAAAATAGCATTTAAATCTATGCATAAATAGAAAAATACCTGTTTTTTTTATTACAAATAAAATCTAAAATCCAACTAATGACAGGAAATGTCATCAGTAACTGACCAGAGCCTTAAAGTGCACTTCATCTGAGCATCAAGTCATAGTGAACCTGCGTCTGTCTCACTGTCTCCCACTTTGACTGTCCTCCGTGTCGCTGAGGGGGGAGGACTCCCCATCGCTGCTGCTGGAACAGCCCCCTGACTTGCTGGACTCCAGGGCAGGTGGATGTCCGAGGATGATCAGGTGGTTGATGGGTGCTGGTGGGTCTCGCTGCTGGTGCTGATGCTGCTCTCCGGTCTGCGCTGCAGGAGCCCGGATGGAGTGGACCTGCACGCTCCTCCTGGAGGTCTTGTCCACCGGACTCCTGCACTCCTGGCGCACCACACCCGCCAGGAGCTCGGACAGCTCCGTGATGTAAATCTGCGCCATCTGCAGGGTGTCATACTTGGATAACTTCTTCTCGTTCTCCAGGGAGGGGATGACGCTCCTCAGCTCGTCGAAGGCTTTATTCAGGCCGTGCATCCTCCTCCTCTCCCGGGCGTTTGCTGCGACGCGCCGGTGCCTCTGGGGACCGAAGGTGCCAGTCCTCCCTCCATCAGCAGCCTTCCCCCCGTGGCCCGTCTCGATGATGGTTGTCGTCGTGGACACGCACTCGTGGAGTTCAGCCACTTTCTCCGGGGAAATCCCTGCGTCAGCATCTGGAAACATCGAATCAGGAGAAATCCAGGTCTTGGAGCTGATCAGGTTTCTCTGCTGCAGCAGGGTGAAGTCCTCCGGATACTCAGGCCAGTTGGAAAGTTGTGCCTTTGCAGCCATCGCTGTGTGTGACGGCCTGCAGGAAAAGGCCGAGCCTCGTCTCTGGAGAGGTTTGCGCAGCGCCAACATTTTATAGAGGCGCCCCTCGGTCACCTTGCTGTCACTCCCATCCCTCTGACAGCCTCAGGAGGCAGCAGCTTCTGACCCTGTCACACAACAATCAAACAAAGCTCCACTTTTTCTCTCCTATTGTGCATTGTAACTCAATCACGACCTCGTTGTTACCCGAACACAGAGGGGAGCTGGGGTATTAATCATTAAGGAGCGTGCAGTCAACTGTATGAAGAAAGATAAAGACTGTATGAGTGATTCTCTTCTCTGTCCAGTAGAAGAATAATACAAGTCTAAGCTGCTGTTTGTGTTAGCCTGTTTATAAACGTGCAGATTTAGCTCAGTGTGCAACAGTTTGATTTGTTATTTAACTTTAATAAAACCAAGCAAACAAACAAAAAAATAATCTGAATGTGTTGAACTCTTTAAAGCACAATGCTAAATGTAAAGTTTCAGCTGTTAGGGCTATTAAAATAACGTTTTCTGTTGTTGTTTTTCATCTTTTAATTTCTTACTTAAAAAAACATTTACATTTGTTAAAAACTAAACAAAAACAACTTATAAATAACCAAACACTTTTGCACTTTTTGTAAAAGTTTCAGGTTCAGGCTGCAAATCAAAATGTAAAGCAAGCACAGGTGATCAAATATGGCATATTGCACTTTCTAATGATCCTATAAGAGCACCAAGATCAAAAGTATGTTATGGTCACCATGGTTACCATACCCGTCTCTTCTTTACAGCAGACTTAACTCAGACTAAAGTCAGACAAAAATTTAAGCCTGAGACAGTTGCTATGCAAAAACTATGAGGTGTATTAAAATAATTCCTGAACTGCTAACACAGCAGAAAGCTCTGGTTGTCACATGTGTGGATTTTCATACTCCCACAGTGTATTTTGTAGGAGATATGACAAGTTAAACACATCAGTCTTGAAGAGAATATTTTCAGCAATAATATTACTGGAGACTGATGTTAGATCACACACAAAAAAAAGTTATTTGGAAAAATTAAAACTTTTTTTTTGGGGAAAGAGAAAGCTCTCAAAAATATACAAATGAGTTTCATACTGAAGCCTAAGCATGCACTTTGCACTCTGAGGAAATCTGAGAGATGACCACAAGTCACATGAAAGTAAATGTCTACGTGAGGTGAGAGAAGTCTGTTTTTCAAAGGTATGAACATTTGAGACAGTACAAAGGCAAGTGTGACATCATCAACTGTCAGCTGTCTCTTGAATCTCCAAAAATCAGACAATTTAAACTATGATTCTGTGAAAATGTAACAAATATCAAATGATCATTCAAAAGTCCAACTTTCTGTGACCAATTAAAACTTGGAATGACGTTTCTATAAACTGTTTGCATTATAGAGCTCTAATAAAGTTGGGGTTTCTAACATTTTCTTCCTTTTTTAAATTTTGTTTATATGTTGCAACATACCACATCCACAGCTCACTATTCCTGACTGACCCAAACATTTATATGCATGTTAGTTTTTATGCTGTGGGATGTGAAAGTGAACAAAAACATTGACAGAATCCCAAACATCATTAGCACCCTTAAAATACACATTTGTGATGACATCATATCACCACGAACCGCCATCCCTCTCATGGAAAACAAGCGAGTGCCTCTTTCTCAGGAGCACATCCTAACTGACTCCTTAATTGGCTCTGACCCCTGAGATAGAGAAAGAAGACAAGCTCAAGTTTGTCCTCAAACAAACAGTAAAAGAAGGCCAATCTTTTCCTGCGTATTTACAGAAGAACAATAAAAGGAACAGGTGGGAGAGCAGGCTTGAGGCACACCTGTCTGTGATAACAGATAAGTTGTCTCATTTATGAATCATTTAGCAAGCAGGGTGAAAACACGCCTTTATTAAAAAGTCATTATTTATTATTCATGTTCCCCGTTGATGTTGTTCTTGTGGAAAAATGAAGATTTCAAAGTAGGTGCGAATTGATAAATGAGGCTACAAATTTGACTTTTGGTCCCACGTGGCTCCGGCGCCCGTGCCCATCAGCTGGTGTCCCTTGGCACCTCACACGAGCCCACACACACCTCTGCTGCAGACAGAGTCACCCACGTCTCCCATATGCTGCCCACGACAACAACTGAGCCTTTACACCGACTCTCCAGAGCTAATCACTCATTAGGGCATCAATTACAGCAGAGGAGCAGGATACCCGTCCCGCTGGGAGATCCCAGAGGTTGTAGACTAATGTTGGTGACTTGGACACGTTTTATATTCAGACCCCCCCCCCCTCACTCTGACCCTCTCTTAAAGTGTGAGTTTGTGTGTGTGGGAGACAGTCGGGGTCGAGCTCTGTCAATGAAAATCACCGTGACCTGCCTCTCCGCCAGCAGTTTAATGAGGCCTTGGTCCTATTGAATAAATCGGCACGTTCTTCTCCTGGGGTGTCCATTCAGTTGGGGTTTTTTTGGGGGCCTGCATGAATATTTCATTCCTTCAGCACCACTGCCAGCGCAACAGCCTGTAACCCTGCATGCAGACTTAAAAAGGAAAAAAAATAGAAATGCTGCTACACTTCCCATCTGGTGCGGGGCGTGAGCGGAGGAGTGGCAGCGGAGGCCGAGGAGGTGTGAGGAACATTTCTGAGGTCAGCTTCTGCTGACCTTCTGAAAGACACTGTGGGTGGGGGGAGAGTGGGGGGGAGGGGGTGGCATCTTTACAGTATGAAGTATACAGATCTACTTTAGTGGCTGTGCATCAAAGAAAAGTGACTCTAGAAGGCTGAAAGATCCACTGAAGAACAGCCTCTATACTCTGGAACTGTTGGCAATAAAAGAAAATATTATGGTGTCAGTGGATGAAAGCTGTGATGGCTTATGTGCAAGTATACTATCAATATCCAGACATAAAAAAGAAAACTTTGAATAGCTGATGACTGTATAGTGACCACTGGCAAATAATATCAAACCATTTAACAAAATTCCAACCCTAGAAAGAAAATCCATCCATCTTCTGAACCACTCTCTCCTAGTGAGGATCTAGGAGGGAGCTGCTGCAGTCACGGGACACGAGAGGCAGGGGACGCCCTGGACAGGTTACCAGTCCATCACAGGGCCACAAACACACTCTAGAGTCAATTTAGAGTCACAAATTGACCTAACATGCATGTTTTGGGTCTGTAAGAGGGGTATCTGGAGAAACCCCACACACGTATGGGGAGAACACGTATGAGAGGCTACAGAACCAGGAAGTGAACCTATATATCGTATTATTTTTACTTTTACACAATTTTTTCAGTTTTACAAGACTTCTTGAAATCATTTCAAGACTCCAGATTTAGAGATGTGGCCCTCAGTGGGGTCCCGACCCCCACTTTGGTATTCTAAATGATGGTCAAGTACACTTAAGACAACTTGGCACCAACCAGGAACTCTTTAAGGTTAGTAAACCAACCTTATTACAGAAAGTGCCTCAGTGATTTCACAACTCTATTTACTGCCAATAGTTACACAATGTGTCACCAAGTTGGCAACCAGAGAGCCACAGATGACTGCAGCTGCCCCACGACGTCCGTGATGGAACCTGGCATCGCTCCCATCACTTTAATCCAGGACTCTGATTCAGATCCTAATAATCAGCCAAGCGCGGCAGCGAAACACAGAGTCTCATGGCTGCTGTTCAACCAGCTGAGCTTCAGTGGCTGTAAGTTAAAGCTGTCCTCAGATCAGCAGTTGTCTCTGCTGATCTTGGTTCTATTATGGCGATTTCGAGACAAGTTCTAATTACACAGCACTATGATTGTTTGCATTTCTAGTAAATCAAGCGGTTTGAATATTTCTCAGGGGACACACTCAAAGCCTCTCTGTTATATCCCAGGGGACCTGCCGTGGCCCCAAGCAGCAGCTAATTAATTCAACACTCATGTTTGAAATGTTCTGTCTTTGTTTACGTCTCCAGCACCACAAAACAACTATGGTTTGACTTATTGTGATACTGAAGGTGTTTAATTTTGCAGTGATCATGTTAGAAACTCTGGCAGCCATAAAGAGCACAGAGACTTTACTATATTACATCCTAAAACTATCTGTAAATCATGAAGTTGGGCAATAAAAACGTTTGGAACATAACATTTAAAAGAAAAATAAGATTTTCAATAGTTTTAAGTCTCATTTTATTCTTAAGTTGTGGAGCAGCTTTATTTTGAAACTCTTGCGGATGTTCTGTCTTCCTCAGCCATGTTCTGTCTTAATTAAAGACAATTTAATTCCCTGATTTTACTTTAATGTAGTCGTTCAGCAGCGACAGAGAACCTCTTGATGTTGGGAGCAGTCAACAGTCTGTAATTATCCTCTCCCACCCGAAGCTACGGAGGTGGTTCTAGCCGGCTTAATGCCGGGTTTCACTCACAAATTAGCACAATTAGCGGCCTCATTAATTTGGGGAAAGGGAAGTAATAATCTCGTTGCAGAAGCGGTTCATTAAGTTAATATTATCTGTGGCGGAGGGCTAATTGATGAACTCGGAAAGAGGACAGTAAGTGAAGAGGAAAACTTTACAGGCTGAAGAGAGAACTCCTGTTAATGGCCGAGCTTCGGAAATATCGCGATACTTGAAACCACGTCTCCGCGGGGCTTTGGCCTGTGATGTGGTCCGGTGGAGCAGCAAAGCAGCCAGATCTGGATCAGGGATCACAGGAGTCAGCTGTTAGGCGACACGTGCCTTATGAAAACTACCATTTACACCAGATTAACCATAGTAAGGGAGGGAAATAATAACCTGCTTTGATTATTGACTTCCATTGTAAGTTATTAAAGCTTTTCCTTGGCAATAATGGAGGAAACAGGGCTCATATATAACGGAATTGGTAAATTGTGTATGCTTTTAACTTCATTTCTAAAGTTACTGTGAAAAAAACAGAAAACATAAAGAAGGTTATTGATGTATCTAACTTTTTATAGAGGTTTTGCACCATTTCCCATCATGTTATTGTCATTTTGTGGATAATAATATTAATTATGTGTGGTTTGTAATTAAAATGTATAATTTTACAGTAATTCTGAAGCTCTTAAGGTCAATTTGTGCCACATTTTGGTTGTTAAATGATGTGGGAGAATAAAGAAACAGGTCTTTGCCAAAATAGTTGAAGATTTGTAAATTAAATTCCGTGATTACATTAGACAAGTCAGAAACTTTGTCTTTAACCATTTGACTCCCACACTAAGAAGAAAACAATCAAAAGTACTCATATTTTTATAAAACTATTTAGAGCAGTAAGGTAAATAATGTAATATAAATAGATAATAATGTAAAATTATTAACTAATTTTAATGCAGTCATTATAAAAAATAATGTTTAAAATGTTATTCAAACATCTCTCAACTTTTTTTTCAATTTATGTTTTAATAAGATAAATAAATGTTCACTCTAGTGGTTGATCTGCCAGTTAAAGGGTTAATCCAACAGTTTTAAATTTCTGATTGTACATTTATTTATTTAATCTCTACGTCTCATGTTGACTGTTTTCTACTTTTTCTAAAATTGGTTGTGATCAACTAAGAATGTTTCTACATACAAAGTAAATTCTACATAACGTCTGTCTGAAGTTTTTCTTTAATTTTATTATTGACAGAAAGAATCCCAACACCAACTTTTCTAATTTAGAAGTTTTGAACTGCATCCTTTTAATTAAAACAACTATCCTATTACTTCTCTTTTAGACAGCAAACAAAGACGAAAAGGCATATCTAGTGCAGCACCTTCGCTCAGCACACTCTGAATATGTCATTTTTCTATTTTGCAAACGGTCTCTCTGCTTGATCAAGCTTATAAGGGATTCTTTACTTTTAGGACAATACCTTTGTCCATTAAAACATCCTTAAAACCTCATGTGTTAGTGAGTGTGCTGTTTTCATGCAGCAGCACACCATATGGCAGATAGGAGGACGTGGAGTGGGCTGCAGAGACCCGCTCCATCAAATCAAAGAAGAAAAGCTTCCAGACACTCGAGCATCAGGGACTCTGAAAGCTGTCAGCGGTGGATAGACACTTATTATCCATTACACACTGAATGGATGGGCAGACTATTGTGGTTCTAATAACATTATTATATATGTGGAGGGGGTTGATGGGTGAGTGAACTAAAACATCTTCAGAACAAATCCATTTTTGGTCCTTATAAAAGTAGTCTTCTTTCTTTTATATAAAAAAAATGTTTTGCTGCATTTCATTCACTCATATTAAGAAACCAAGAAAAAAAACCTTTTCTGGAATAAACTTCAAATGTTGAATCATACCAGAAAGAAGTCTGGAAAAACTTTGAATGCAGCGTTTTTACTTTTAACTGAGGTGGACACGTGGATGAATTATGAGCCAACTGGCCTCTGGAAACAGACCTCCTGTGGCTGCAAGACACCGAGACTGACAAAAACACAAAACACTCAGGTCCGCTGCGTGTCCCTGTGGTGAATCCAGCTTTTCCTGAAGCATCAAGTTGTGTTCATTGTCTTGGTTTGCATCTCATTTTTGCCTTTTTGTTTTAAACTTGGACGTTGTTCTGATAGTTGTGTGTCATTTCAAGCTCCTGTGGTTCAATTAGAGACATTTTTATTCTTTTTTTTATTGTTGCAGGTTGAGTTAAATGTGAAGGAATTAATTGAAAATGTCCCCTGCTGTCTTTTTGTGTTGTTTGAAGCATTAATTGCAGCAGGTTTGAGTGTCTGTTGTTGCCTTTTTTGGTCATTTTCATGTTTACATTTATTTGCTAAATATTGTTGCTGCTTTGAACACTTAATTATTTTGTATGTTGTTGTAATGAGGCATTTTGATCAATTTTTCCAGTTATTTTGAATAATTTTCATCTCTTCATTATTTTTTGCTTCCTAATAATGTTTAGACTGAGCAACAATAAATTTTAACATCAAACTCAGACTCTGGACTGTTGAAGGTTTCTAGTAATGTTTTACTGTAAAGTTCAGTTTTTTAAAATTACCTATAAGAGTTGTGAAACATTTTAAAAACATCTCATTTAATAATGATGAAAACACAAATATCTTCTCAGTTTTTCCTCATTAATTATGTATTTTTGTGATTTCATTTGTAAAACTATCAGGTGTAAACAATGAAGCATTTATAAAAGTAGTGTAATACAACCCTCTTCCACCAGATGGAGACAACACAACACACCACACACACTCAAGACATCCATGTAATAAAATAAGGGTGGGTTCATGTTTCAGTCAGATGAACTAAAATACACATTTCTGAGCCGTCTGTCAAACTCAAACCCCACAGGACACGGAGTGGATATAAATACGGAGGCTTCGGTGACAGTCAGAACTCAGAGGTGTGAATTCACAAGGAGAAAGGACCCCAAAACGTCCTCCAAGTCCCTTATTTTAATAAAACGTGAACCACAGAAGACAATCACCACCGTGTTTTCATGTCCGTCTATCCATCACTTCAGTCTGGTTGAGAGCTCCAGAGCGGCGTGCAGCCGTCAGCAGAGAGCAGTAGCGCTCTGCGTTAGGGCCGAGAGGAGCTGCTCGCCATTAAAGACACGGAGTCACACTTTGTCCACTGACCCCTCTGACCTTGCACACTGAATTAAACGTGCGGCACAAAGTGAGAGCTGTTATGATGTGACTATCTCAGAATCACGGACGACCGTTTTCGCTAAGCGATCCGTTAAAAGCGAGTGACCTTCGGTGTCTTTAGTGTCCGTGCATCACTCCGGATTACCGCTCACATCTCCTCTGACATGATCCCTCCGTGTGTCGGCTGCAGGTTCCAATCCCATCAAAAACTAAGCTTCTGTCCCACATTTAACTGACCGTCTCCTTACTGACGAGAGAGTGGGATGATGGGTCACATATTTAGCAAAAAATGATTAATAAATATGCCTGTCAGAGAGTTAGTGCAACAAGATTATTTCATTAGTTGGATGGTGACAGCCACAAATAATTATAGTCATCTGATCCATGTAATTCAGAGCAAAGATTGTTTATAAACCGTCAACATGGATTTCCTTTGGTCAGTAATTAGATTGAGAATCGCTTCAGTCTGAACTGACATTTACCTGTAAGCCTTTGTGTTTCCAGCTTTCATCTGCTTTCTGCTTCATGTTCTGCACATTTAGGTCAAAAGAAGAAGAAATTTAAACTTAGACGATGGGAAGAGATGACGTTTTGAATGTTGAGTCAGAGGCACGAGGGGGGTCGGCATAAATAACGTTTATCATGAAAGGAGCAACGCACTGCACCTGCTAGCTAATTGTTCCCATGCTGACTCTCTGGATGGGTGTGATCTCTCCTTTTAAAGCCCTGCCTTCAGATGTGCGGGTGTGATTTAGGAGTGGTAAAGACTGAGAAATGCAGGGAGCCGGAGGAAGCACGACACCGCTGCTGCTGGCATCTTAATCCAAGCAGAGCTGATCTGCTGTTTTAATCCCTCAGTGATTTCCATCTGTAATGTGAATTACCCAGGATGCCAGAGGATTTGTAAAGGTGGCCGATGCTTCGGTGAAAGGCACACCCTATCCATCCTCAATGTCATGAATCTGCATTTACACCAAACATGAATTCCTTACCCCCAGAGGCAAAACTCAAAGGAGCGTTATTAGTATCTTGTCCTTCATTGTGATCCTCAGTGTGCAAAGTGCACGTAAAGGCACGAGGGAAAGTGGGATATTGGCTATGTGAAGCTGTGAGCAGAGATGGATGAGGCTGGCGAGGCAAAGGTTGAGGGGTGAGGGAGGCAGAAATACGAAGCCACGAGTTTGGAGCTGGGAGGAGGTGAAAGCTGCTGCTTAGGATGAGAGGTGCAAAGGATGTGTTATTCCTCTGATAGCTCAATCACAAGCAACCGTGAACCATTCTTCTCCGATAGTTTGCCTCAAAGCCCGGTATCAGATCATCTTCTGCTGCAGTGCGATGCGTTTTTACTTTAAGGTCTCTCTTTTTTTATTCATCTTCAAAAGGAAATTTCTAAAGGCGGTCCTGCTGCATTCACATTTGGAGGCGATAACAAGCTAAATTTCATTTGAATGATTTACTCAGCTGAGATAGGAGGTAAACATACAGACAGAAAGGCAACACTAACATGCCTATGCACAGACCGAGCTCGCTCACAGCAATGAAAATGGATTTCTTCAATATTCGCTTCTGTGCAACTCTGATAAACAAGATTCTCAAAATGGAGCTAAATCAGATGTACATGTGTACTTTGCACAAATACAGTTTAAACTGGCCGGGTTCAAAGAGAAATGGAGATTTTTCTTCTTTAGAAAATTCTTAAAGGAACCAGTCAAATAGATCATTATAGCTTTTGCGTTTAAAGCAACACTTCACTATAAAAATAGGTAACAAATCTGTTTTTAAAGGCACACTATGTAACTTTTTCATATTTTTAAATCTTTTTCTTGAACCAGTATGTGCCCTTTACAGGGTTAATGAAAAGTCACTCAGCTCCATCTGCTGCTTGCAACTTCTGAGTCTCAATGCCCTGAAGTCTCACAAAGTCACGTATCTCATGAGGGTTAGGCTAACCCAATGTGGCTAGCTGTTATTCTAGCGCCAGAGTGTTTTTAGCTCATGATTCCTGCTTTTTTTCAATCTCTCCCTGCTTGAACACAGCTGATTTCTTTGAATGAGTGATGAACCGCTCCAGTAGAAAGCAATGAAGGCTGAGGAGACATTTCAACAGTTAGATTTAGGCGTTTCTGAGCAAATACAATGCTAATGTTTTTACAACAGTGATTTAAAACAGACACTAGGGGGTGCTAAATACAAGCCACAACTGCACAGTGTGCCTTTAAAGCAAAAAATTTTAATGATGCCATATTTTTATATACATTTCTTTCTTTCTAACATTCTGTCTTTATTGTCTACAATTTATTTTCCATTTTTAACAGGATGACATCAACGTGATTTTATTTCAAATTAATACAAATATTATTTTTCAGCAAAATCATCTCATGGCAACAAATGTAAAAACAAATAGATCCAATTCAAATCTAACTTTGTGCAACTCAGTTCAATTAGTAGTCATCAGCAGATAAATAAATCAAAGACTTCAGTCAGGTTTCTGTTAGACAAATCAATATATGAACATTCATCCAAAAGATCAGAAGAAAAGTGACGATCTCTGTTTAGTTATTGTATTTTTGTGTTATTTTGAAGTTTTCGACACCTCCTGAGTGAATTTTTATTTTACAAGTAATATTTTTGCAAAATATACATCAAATTGATTAAATCAGTGAAAGCATTTCCCCATCATATCATAAAATAAATCCTAATTCATACGTGGAGCAACCCCTCCCTGCTTCTTGTTCCTCTGCTGACTCTCTGTCGCTGTGGGAGGCGTCAGCTGTTTATCACCACAGCCTGCGTGATGCTGCAGCAACACGAGACAGCTTTACCTGTGGGTGTTTTGATTTTATTACACTGATTTAGCAGACACTTTTATCTAAAGTGAATTATAGTTTAGGAGAATGATGACAAACTACATCAAAACCCAGAGATACGTCCAAAACAAAGACATAATAGAGAAAACAATGCTCTAGATTAAAAACAATGGTTGAGGGCATTTGCATCACTCAGCCAGAAATTTATTTTATTGCATTGGATGATGCCACACACTCCTTACACACACACATATGTCACACAAAATGAAAAATACATCAGCGCTCAGCTTGACAGTAATAGTTTGCTTTACCATGACAGCCACTGTGTGGAGAGAAGCTCACCGTGGGGCGTGTGGCTTTCCTGTAAAGAATAAAGGATGGTTATTAAAAAAAGAAGGCCAGGAAGGTGTTTCTGGGAGGAGGCGGGGTGCCCAACACGACTGGCATCTCAAGGTCAGGAGCAATGCCCTCCGGTGGGAAGTGCTGTGAGGAATGGCAATGTCAGTCAGAAACCTCCCTCACCTCACTGGCCCTGTCAATTTGCCAGCAATAATTAATCTCTCTCCAGTTAAATATAAAGATTGTAAATCACAGCTTGAACCTGCACCATCAGGGGGGCCTTCATCTGTCAGTTACACACCTTGGCTAATGGCCTTTTATAAGCAGAGCAGCGCAGCAGACACCTACTGGTCTTCTTCTTCATTTGTTTGTAATGGAGGTGCTCTTCTTCCTCCTAGAGGATCATCAAGTCTCTTTTAAAAGGAAAAATGTCCTCCTCTAAACATTATCACTCAATAACACATGGAACGATAACATTAGCAAAAATATGTAAATTTGTTCCCATAGCGGGTGGTTTATGATGTTATTCACGCAAGATCATTGTCCTTGAATTTAAGTTATGGCAGATCATTGTTACATAAAATCAACCCACACTTAGGTCTGTAATTAAGTTGTTCAAAATGACATTCATAACAGCCAGAAGAAAAATAAAACTAGTCTAAAATAACATTCTTATTAGGAAACATCTATTTCAAGGTTGCAAACACTGAGATTGAATTAGAAAAAACTACATTTAGAATATCTAAGAGTTTATAAAAGTTCAGGTAGCAGTTTTACCATTTATTAGCAAAACTATAACTGTGTTATAGATATCCATTAGTACATTCTTTCAAGATAAAAGAGCATTTCTGATATCTAGAAGAGCTTTAGTTAATATATCAGAAAGTTTAAACACAATTTCTTTAAATATTTAAAAATATAACATTTTAATACACATGAATGAGAAAATGAATGTGATTTGTCCAAAGAACAGTGTTGGAAATAATTACAAGGTTGATTGTTGATGAAAAAATAAGATTTTAGATATATAAAATGTTAAAATTTACAAAATTATATTTAATACTGTATATGGATATAGGTCAAGGCACCATATGTGCATAGAATAGATTGACAATAATCAGATGTTTATATACAGAAATGTTTGGCCTTTTATTGATAAAGATATTACAGTAATTGAAAAACTTTTATAGCTGCTATTAAATCAAATATTGAAAGTAAATTTATGTTTAAATAATCATTTCAATTTTTTTGTATTTAACTTGACATTTTTTATTTAAGTAAAAATGTTGGTTTTGGCAGGAAGATCCAACTTTTGATTAAAAACAAAAGTTTTGCAAACTTTTAACATGTACTACTTGGTGGGACTAAGACGTGTTTCTATTGGTCAGCCTCTGACAGAGAACGCCCACCCAAAAAAACATCAAAGTTGAACATGATTGGCTGAAGCTTTGTTCAACTTTAATTGGCTCTAGGAGATTAGAGAGAGCTTTTGTCAGCTGAGGCTGACCAATAAGGACAGGTTTTACATGTCTGTCATAGATCCTGCCCAGGTAGTGCATGTCTGAAGTCTGCTTAGTTTCAAATAAAGAATTGAGATTTGCCACTAAACTAAAGTTTTCTAGCATACATTTTTAAAAATTTTGCACACAAAAAAAAAAATAAAATCAAATTATATTTTAAACATGCTTTTACTTTTGAAAAAATTCAATTACAGTTTGAAAAGTCTTGTAATCAAATGTTTTTGTTTTTTTATCAAAAATTTTTTGGGGGGTTGACTAAAAAGCAGGATTTGTCCCATAGAAATTTTTTAGAAAGTCCTTACACTGATAGTGAGTCAGATTTTCTAAACACTGTATGCATGTTGTGGTTGTGGTTGGGTGTCTCTTTGAATAAATTATGACTTTAAAAGTAACATATAGCTGACTTTTTGCTCTATGACTGAGTTCACAGTGATTACTACATCATTGTATTTGAGCCTTATCTAAAACTCACGGTTTCCCTATGAGCTCATACATGGACTATAATAAAGATGTCTGTTTGTGTGCTTTCGGGGGGTAAACTGTGCTGTTGTCTTTAAAGGAGCTGTTAGCGCGGCTCACTGTTGTGCTTGTTAAATGCTTTGTTGAAAGTTCGACACTCTCAGCCTCTATGGCTGCACTCAAAGCTGCCAACAGTTACTTAAGTCATGAGGCTGTTTCATGCTGGGCCCCCATGGGTGAGGGAGGAATGACAGGATGGCAGAAGAGACAAACAACAAATGTGGGCACACACAGTCACCTTTAAAGCGTATGAGAGCTCCCTGACGCTAGCGCTGCCATGCCGCATGACTAATACAGCCCGCGAGTCACCGGTTCTCCTCAACGAGTCCCCAAGAGCTGAATTAATTGGCTGTCATCATGGTAGCTCACTCTCTCTGTCACACACACACACACACACACACCCACACACCAACATGCATAGCATGATCAAGATATAAATAACCTGGGACAACATGGCATTTAAGGGAAAGGCAGCAATAAACGCGCTGTGCTACATCCAGTGGACGCTGCTAGTTTTGGGTTAAGATGCACCAGGACACAATCACTGATTAAGCTAAAACTTTGATAGCTAAAGGCGCTGAAAGTGGCTGTTTTTATGAGAGCATCAATATTTTTGCACTGATCAACTGGAATGTACCAATCACATTTGTCTGTTTTAATGAATAGTTTTGTTAAAGCAGGGTTGTGTGGAGCAGTTAGTCAGAATCTTACCTGCAGCAGTCAGCGTGACTTCATTTCTGAGGAAGTGGAAACATTCTCATGGAGGAATCCTGCTAGCCAAACCGGATCCTTTTGCAGAACGGATCTAAAACAACTCAATCCTCATAAAAACAATAGTAGTAAAATCATACGCTGAATTTTTTCTGCTAGAAATGTTTACACTACAACACTTTAAAATCAGACAATTAGTCTGAAATGTCTTAAAGAAGTTAATTAACTCCAATCACAGCAAAACAGTCGTTTCACTCAGTCTGGGTCCATCAAGCATGGATCATCTAGGTTTAACAGGAAGTAATGAGGTACCTCATAGTTCTTTAGTTATTATTTAGGAAGGAAAGGGGGAATTTAGGGAATACATACTTATATACCTTAGTACAATATAGTGGGATTTGTTTTCTGCATGTGATCTGTCCCAGAGGAGGGAGCAGAGGGCAGACATTGTTGGTGGTGCTCAGGAGGCATGGAGGTTCTTATATTCTTATAAACTTATTGGAAAACTGAGTTCTCTCTCTTTTTTAAACCGAGTTTAATTGTTACCATCATTTATTAAAGTATAACCCATCACTGTTAGGAGGATGAGTGTCTTATAGCTGGACTGAGAACACCTTGGATACCCTCAGGATGAGCTGGAAGGCGTAACAGGAGAGAGGGAAGCTGCTGCCCTGTGACCAGTTTCAGGTAATCGGAAAAAGTTGGGTTTATGTAACACAGCGTGTCTCCCACTAATGTGACAGTAATTTCTACCTGTGCTGGTGGAACTGATTATACAGCTGATGATAAAGACTTGTTCATTAGTTTATTTTAAGTATCTATATGGACAGAAGAGCTTTTTCTTTTTAGCACACAAATCAGTTTGGGGCAATAAGGATTATTATATAATCTAAGGTTATATTAATGCAAAAGTAATAAAGGTGAACTTTCATTAGTATTTTTTAAAGTTTTATAGTTAAGTTGAAGTTAAGATTTAGGGACTAGAACATGCTCTACCAAGAGGTTGCTCTGGCAGTCAAAGGGTTAAACTTGTAGGTGTAATGAGGATAAATGTAAACAGTTTAGCTAGTTTCTGGTTCTGTGCTTGCTGACATCGCCCCTCTCTGACATGGAGGATGGTGATGTTGGCCCAGCTGTGACTTACGGCGCGTCACTTCTTCTTTCAAAGCACGTCTGAAGACCACAAAAGCGGAGGAAACAATCATACTCTGATAACAGCGTTGCAAATAACAGGCTGCTGAGCTATTAACCTTATGTGCAGGGATTGTGCAGGTTTATTTTTGAACAGAGCTGGATGTCTTGCCATGTGAACAGTAATGAGTTCAGTGACTGACGTTTGCAGGGAAGTGCATTTTAAACATTTAGATGGTGCTTAGAGCAGATGAAGACACATACACTGAGAGTTTCACTCTTACTTGATATTATTTTTATTTCTAATGAGTAAGAAGAACCAGGACTGCTGTTGAGCTGGAGTCTCTAACTCACTCAGTGTCTTTATCGAACGAAAGCAAACTTTCTAAAAAGCTTTTCTTCTGCAGCTCACACCAAAGACAGAGCTTTTATTCTTTGAACCATAAACAACATTTGAGTTTCTCTCTGTCTTTTCAACCGTCTGCGTTTGCATAAATCTGCCTGAGCAGTCCTGCGGTGTAAAATCTCGTCTGTCTGAAAGCAATTTAGTCTGAAACGATTCTGCCTTTCCTATGATTATCAGTTTAACATGCGAGCCAGAGACTCCTGCTGCTCTGTGACTGCAATGTGTACATTATATCATCCTATGAGGGCTTCCCCTTTTAATAACTTCAGGTATATTTCAGTGATGTGTGTGTGGATGTGTGCTTGCAGGATGGGTTTGCTCTGCCTTCCCTCTTTGTCCTCGGAGCTTTCCTTTCCATAAGACTCCAGATGTTGTCGTTTGCTCATTTGGGATGAGACGGAGCAGTCAGCTGTGTGAAAAATCCCCGACACTAAGAAGATACACAAAAATAAAGCTCTGCCATGTGTTGCTATATGCTCCTGTGTGTACATAAAGCAGGAGAACACTTATCGGTGAAGTCATTACTAGGTATTGTACAATCGCTGCACTGCTCCTTTGCTACTTGGCTAAGCTGCACAAGCTTAAGTAAGAATTTAATGCCTTTCTATGGTTGTGGGCCACTTATAAAGAAGTATTTATAACATGAAAGTGACGAGAAAACCTTAAACACTAACAAACATTAAAAAACGAGCGCTGCTTTGATGTGATACATACAAACAGGATGCTGAACTCACTTTTTTCTAAGCATTGTGGAAAAAAATGTTTGCATGATGAATTAAAATGAAAAGAAAAAAGGAATATAAAACTTGACTGCTAACAAGTATTGACTGATTTGGATTTGCTTAATAATAGCAAAGATATGTGCTTATTACAATAATTAAGCCTTTAGGATCAGTGGGCTAGCTGCCGTTTGGACTGTGGGGACCAGGGATTGAACCATCATCACCTGATCAGCAGCCTGCTGAGACATGGCTGCCCCAAGTGGTAGTTCAGGTGTTTTCAAGTGGGTTTCTGTGTAAAGTTTGTGAACATCATCTTACCTGTTGGCAGTGTAGGGGAGTAACGGAATACATGTATCACTGTTATTTAGAATACTGATTTTGACTAAATGTATTCCAGTACAGTTACTATTTTTAAACATGGTATTTAGAATACAGTTACTTTCGTAATACCATTGGAATACTTGTGTCTCCATGTTGTGTAGGTTACCTATCCCATAATGTCCCTAAACAATGTTACCCCTGTTACCATAACAACCCTACTAAAACACGAGGGTACACTCCCGACCAGACGGTAGCAACAGGTAGCAGCTAGCCTCGTATGGATTCAGACCAAGACGTGGAGTGATTGAAGCACAGCTGAATCAACCTACCAGCAGTGGAGGAATAAGTGCATTCACGTCCTGGAAATTCAAACTATTTTTCACTCTATAAAAGGAGCGGGGTGAGCGAACTATGACGGTGCAGTGCGATCTTTGTCTGCCAGCTAACAACCTACTAGCTGCGTCCAAAGACTCTAATCTAATCTGAAGAAACACCTTAAAGTTAGTTATTTTAATCTTTCTAGTTTTGCTTCCCTATTACCAGTGCCTGTATCGTGTTAGTGATGTCATTTCTCACATTTACAGTGTCGGTGTTGTCTCTGAAATGACGTCGGCTTGATGATATTGTTGTGGTTTTCTGCAAATGTAGGTTTCATGTTAAGAGCTTTCTATTTGGAGTGCAATGAACATCAATCCACCATACTTTGCAATGGACTTAAATCGTGTTTTATAGGGGAAGTATTCTAAGAATAAAGTACCAGGATTAACGGAATACAGTACAAAATACATTTTAAAACAGGTATTCAGTATTCTGCAACTAAATATATTTACAAAGGATTCTCCCCAACACTGCCTGTTGGTGACTGAATTCAGAGAAACAGGGATTAAGGCCTTGTCCAAGCAGAAACACTTCCATATTTGTTTCTAAAAATATCTTTAAACCTGTCAGTTTCTAGAAATGTCTTCATCTATTCCATCTTCCACCTGCTGCATACATTTAATCTTCTTGCTCATTTAATGGACTATTTAAATATCTTTAATCTTTTTTTTTTTTACACTAAACACCAATTGGTTTATTTATTTATTTACTTTTTTATGTAGCTTCTTTTGTGTGTATGTATAAATTTTATTTCAAAAATAAGGTTATAAACCTCCAGCAGAAAATGATTAGAACTCCCTAAATCTTGTCATGACCGGGGTAGTGCAGGACCCAAACGCAGGAGGACTTTGATGGAGGCAGGAACAGGTGAGGCTGAACACAAACAGCTTTATTGCTGGCTGGACTCAGGAGACACAGGACACATGAGGCTGGGATACAACACAAGGAACCGACAGGGAGTGACTGAACTAACAGCGTATATAAGGAGGGAGCTAAAGGAGGTGAGACACACCTGGAGGGGATTAGTGCAGGACACAGGAAGAGGAACACAGGCACGAACTGGACACCACGTGACAAATCTTTATATGTGTAAAAAAATTTCTTCTATGTATGAATTTTATTTTCTCCCTCTTTTGTTTTTCTTATCAGTGCCACTGTTTGTGTTGATTTGTTCAATAAAACACTTAAAAAAAAAGAAAGAAATGTCTTCATCTGCATAAACACTGAAAATAATCCAAAACGACCCAAAACCCGGTAGTACCTATGCCAGGCCTGTATGTGGAGCTGTGATGCTGCAACCAAAACTCAACCATAAACAGGAAACAAGGTGTGGAGCATAAATTCACCTCTGAGTCATGAAGTTAATCTTTTGTCATAAGTCTCTCTCTCTCTTTCTCGAGGGGAAACATGATGACGTGAGAGATAGATAATTATCAACCGCATGCGCATTTGCGTATTAATCACTTGCATGAATAATAAAACCCTTCGCGTGTGCAGAATGCAACTCTCATAAGCGCAAGTGTGGCTGATATGCATGTGCAACTGTAGGTACACACTAGCGGAGGCAGTTCTGCTCTCAAGGGGAGATTGTGCTCTCTCGCATACATTTAACTTTTGACTGTTTGGGGGCGGGTACCAAGGATCCACTGGCTCTTTCATGATGGGTTACTTACATGATTAGAGGCGGGGCTTGGACATAATATTTTAAAAATGTTTTTGTTTTTCTACATGAAAACAGAAAGGTGTCATTTCAAGATTTTAAATAAAGTTTCAAGGCTCCTGAAGTGCTGTGTTTATGTAGACGCAAAGCTAAACTGATGAAAGAAACTTTTGTGTCTTCACAAAACACTGTCCTCATGTGGGCGGGGTCTCAGTCCAGTAGCATTGATAGCTAGTCTGAGACTGAAGTGAATTGCTGCCATTTTTAAAACAGCTCCAATCCAATGTAACTGGTTCATGCAAACATTATTCTATAAACCCTTCCATCAAAATTCATCAGAAATGATAATCTATTCAACCAGAAGAGCTACAGTTAGCTGCTTCTTGTTGCTAATGGTGGTTATTTATAGAATTCTATGTAAATAACAGTAAATTAACATTTACAACAGTATAAATGGACTGATTTTTTACCTTAAAGTTATTTTAAAAAAGGCAGAACTTTGGTTTGTTCTTTGCCATTTGAAGTAGCTGCTAGCTTGTCAGTGATGCTGTTAAGGTTCTCTCTACAACAGGTTAGATAATAATTGTTTATAATCTTTTCACAAAAAATTCAGATTTTTCAAAAATATAAATATGACCTGGATTCAGGATTGTTAACCTGTCACCTAATGCTAGGATATGTTATATCACCATATAGTATAACATGTGAACCAGACAAAGTGGACATGAAGTATCAATCACTGAATCGACTACCACAGGGCTCTGTGGGTGAAAGCAAAGGAAAGAGACAACTAAACTCCAACCAAATGTTTGCAAAACTTTAATGGATAAGTTACAGTGTCTGTGTGATACTTTTACATGGATTGAGGATATTCAAGTAGGTTTTATTGGTCACGCTGAGCATCAGTGTGCATTCCCTTTGGCAAAGAAAACGGAGTAAAGCAGGGTTTCCATCATGCCGTGGGTTGCTCTGCTGCCTGTGGTACAGTGAGTATTGAATGCATCACAACAGTGAAGAAATCAATAGCTTACCAAGATGTTTTAGAGTAAAGTATCTCACACAGAGTCACAAGATTAGGTTTAAGCTACAAAGCTGAGGGTTTTCAGCAGAACAATGACCTAAAGTGGAAATCCAGCTGCATTAAAAGGAGACATATGATGAATGGGTCTGGAGTAAAATCCAGCTGAAAGCCTTTAACATGCATCAATGCAAAAAGGGCTCCCACTATAAATTATCAAGCAGCTTCTGGAGGCCTCGATAAAAACGTAAAGCGTTGAAATGAGAGCTAAAGTTCATACAAACGAAAGAATTTATATCAGCGACACTTTTGTGAATGACTTTTTAATAACATGCATACCTTTTTGTGCAGTAGCTGCTGGTTTGTATATTAGAAAAGTTATGTGTTTGCATTAAATTTTGTAACTGCAAAGATGCACACAGAATTAGGATCACTTCTTAAAAATAACAAAAGCTAATCTTTGCAAAATAAACATTTATTAGATCTGGAAAAAGGAAAAAAAAACAGGCCGGGAGATAGAGACAATAAAGAGGCTTTAAAATTAAAAAGATGATCTAAAATCTTTACTTTTAGGGTGCAGGTTTTGCTCCAGAACCCAACATAAAGTTCTATGTTTATCACATAAATAGCAACCTCATACTTGAGAGTACTGGTAGCTAAGTAACTGCTCAAGCAGGCAGCCTCGGCATAATTTCAAGAAGCACTTTCAGTTCAGCTCATTTATCGTTACCAGGCAACACTTTAGCTGCTTCAGAGGGCACTGAGACTCTTCTTTAGACAAGGTGCCTTGCTCAAGGACCTTTCATGACAGTTCACTGCAGCTACAGATGTTTCTCCAGATAACTCCTGGTAACAAACTGGAGCTCGAGGCGATGAGATCAAACTTACAACACTGGTAATTGTAACGAACTCACTCCTTCTCCTCTGCCAAAATCTACTAATCTACTTATTTCTCATCATGATGCAATTGATAAAAACTTGAGGAAAATGTAATTATAAACCCTAATCTTGTTTTCCTCGCAAATGAGAAATATAAATCGTTCCAACAGCCCTCGCAGACAGCGAGAACCATCACTTTCATCTCCATTTTTCTGCTCCGGCACCAGATCCAAGGTGTTACGTGGATAAGAATGATGTATCGCTATGTCTTTTAGTTGTGAAAGGCAGAGAAATATTATCACATTAACACTTGATTTCCATTTTCCATGAATAATTTCTTCTCTTTCCCATTTTTGGGAACATATTTCATTTCTCAGCCCAAATGAAGAAAACCATGTCTTAGCAGTGATGCGGCTCGCCACAAAATTATGATTCAGCGTTGAAATGAAACATGAGACATGTCTTAAATATGCCCCCTGGAAATGTTCCTAGCAACAGTCCAGTGTAATCACGCAGCCTGACAGCCAGCTATTCCTCTGCTTTTATCAGGCGGCGTAGTGACAACAGTTCAAAGTGTCTGCTCAATGTCTTTTGTTTATTTTTCCGGCATATGTGCAATGACAGCCGTGCGCTGTGGAAATCATCTTAGCTGTTATTCACAGTGCATTATAATATCCGACAAGAGACTCCGATGAATTATTTCGAACAAACAGACTTTTGGAGGTAAAATAAGCACATTTGTGTTGACGGAGGCGCTTGCACTGATCAGAACGTTTCTTAATTAACGCTGATGAATCCTCTCCCCTCTGCCTGGCCTCTGTCAGAGTAAATCAAAATGAAAAGTTTTACATTCCTCTGATTGCTTCAGATTGATCGCCCTCATCCTGCTGCGATCAACAGTTGAGAAACTTACTTTGAAGCCATTTCAGGCTTTGCTTTGTGGGAAAGTCGCAAGAACAGAGAAGTATTTAGTAATTCTGCGACCAAAGGCAAAACACATCATTAACCCGTCATTATGCTTCAACCCATATTTATTTAAGTCCTACTTGGAGCTTTTACCTGAAAGAGGTTTTTTTTTACAGCAATTGATTTAAAATCTGTATCTTTAAGGTTAAAGTTACTCTTAGTGCTATAGAAATAAACCATTGAGTTGGTAAACATTGCAAATAAACCAGTTATAAGATATGTACTTATGAAGAAGTACTGTACTTTTGTTTGATTAGTTGTATCACTTTATTGTGGTTGTTTTACATGATAATGTACAAAACATTTGAAACATTAAGAGCAAAGCCTCATTGTAATGTGTAAACCACACAAGCCGCTATTAATGAATAATAAACATTTTATGTAGAGTTCCATCAAATATTGACTCACTATTTGGCAAGCAACCATTTTTCTTTTCATCCGATGAATTTTAACTGCTCATTAATTGGTTTACAATGTGTTTACGAACTGAATCATTTATAAATCATTTATAAGTACCCTTGTTTTAAAGTGGCATCATTTAAAAATAAAGATGATAGGATCTTTGTTCATTTAATTAATATCTATGGAAGTTTGCACAGTTTCTGTGCCAGATGATCACAAACATAAAAAAGAAATCCCTAATACCATTTAATGAGTGTTTAAATATGAATTAGTTAGCCTACATGTGCATAATTGACATTTTTCAAGTCAAAAGAAAAGTCTACAGTCAACATTTCAGATCTCTCATCATCAGGACTAAATGGTGATCAGCATTCCGGAGCGTCAGACTCCTCGGTCCTCGGTCACAGCTCCTCCGTAAAGATGAGCTACATCACTCCTCTTCCCCTACGTTACTCCCGGTTTTGGGGGGAAACTGAAAATTTTCACAAAAATGACTCCAAAACTCTAAATGAGTTGTATATTTGTGTAAATTTTTATTCAGAAAAAGTTTCTATTATATTTCTCTAAACATTTGTTTAAGGGAGTCTTTAACCTGTAACTTGCTCTTTAAACCACTCATGCTTCGGTCGCTAAACTTTGTGCCGCAAGGCTCTCCTATTTTGTATTGAAGGGGATTCCAGTGTGCCTGCACCAGTTATAGCGTAGGACTATGGTAAAGATTTGTGCACCTGAAGCATGCGCAGGAGACCCCAAAGAAAAAGGAAGTACATCACATGACCTTTTGGTTGTGATAAAAAGTGAGAGAACATTTTAAAACCACACCTAGATTATACACAGCACTTATGTATAATGCATAGATCATTTAGTTCTTTTAAAACTTTTTTGTGATTCCAATCTTCTTCTTCTTCCTCCTCTTCCTGTGAGACAGGTGGGGCGGCGCCCCAGCGCCCCCTATTGACGGGCTGCCACTGCTTATTAAGTCTTTTGGAGTGATTTGGTGACAGAGCGGCAGCAGCAAATAGCACAGTGATAGCTTAGCACACTCAGAGGGTGAACACGTGGATGTTTGAGTTCTTTGCTTCTCAAGTAGCCGGTTTAAAACCAAAGTAATCCCAAATAGGCAACTTTGTGTTTTTTAGCAACTCCACTTTTGGACTTTTGAGTTCTAAAAGGGGAAATTAGTCTGTGCATGTTTACATTGCTCCACCCACGAAAATGTCAAAATGTCACTTGTGTGAATAAATCGCCGATCGTCAGTCCAAAAATTGACGATGGGAAAAAGTTACATATTGCCCAACCCTAGTCCTCCTTACATTGTTATAATTACATTATGTCTGAAAAAACTATAAATCATCATAATCTAAGATATAATGAGTCATTACTGCATTGTAATATCATTAGTAATGCTGACTTCTCTTTATTCATACAGTTCCTGTGTTGTTGCTGCTCTAATTATTTATTTGAAGCACCATGGTTGTGTGTGGGGGGAGTAGGTTGTGTGTGGGGGGAGTAGGAGGGACTTTCCATCCTGAGTGATCAGACTCTGTTTACTAAAACACAACATGGCAGAGCCAGAAGGAGGCGGAGACGCCTGCTCTAGTTATTATATGTCAATGGCAGCAACAGGTACCATAAGCTAACAACATTTCTGCAGCAGCGTCTACTTCGTGCACCTCATTATGCTTCGTGTTTCACTGGCTGAAAATAAAGTTACTTATTTTTGACAGTTTGACCAAAACATTTCCACATGTTTCTTTTCTTTTCAGCATTATGGCAGAAAACACCATGTTTCCCATGGAGAGATGTTTTAATGAGGAGGGGGGAGCTGCATGGCACCATTTAGCATTTTAAAGCTCATTTTGAATGTCCCCCTTTATAAAAACACCCTTAACAAACATTAAAGGTAATTGCTTACCTTTATAGTGAGTCTGCTTCTGGACAACAACAACAAAACTTCTTTAAAAAGGTGTTTTATCACATTTATAATGCAGTCAAAGTTAATTGTATGTGTGTATTTCATTTACATAATTATTAATATACTATGTACTGTATATAAATAATGAATAAGTGCTCACCTCTTAAAGGAACATTTTAACAAAGTGTTCAGGGTTAAAGACAAAAGGGAAAAAGAAATGAATGACTGTGAAATAACACAAGCAAAGAATAAATCTTAAACACAATAACAGCAGCTTCCTCTAATATTTGTTTGCACAACCTTTGGCAACAATAACATTTTCCACTTTTATTCATACAGAGCTAAATCACATCAAAAGCAATCTCAGGGCAATTTACAGGATATTGGTCCTCTGACTCCAAACTGGGAGCTTGTTGCACAGAAACGAAAAGCAGACACTTCTTATAATGAGATGAACACCTTATTTTTAAGGAGACAGATTTAGACTCATTCTCTAGATTTTATAAGGGGATGATCCTTTCTAATCCCAAGAACACTCTTTAGGCTTTTTCAGGGTGGGACATCCTGATGCATCATGAACTTTTTAAACAAGGTTTTTCAGGTTTGCGAATCTGTCTTTTTGAAAATAACGCCATGATTATGTGAATATTAGACCCCAGAGGGGTTCCAGTGGGTGTGACTGACTTGGTTGACTGGTTTGTGGGAGTGACTGACAAGCCGTCCACAGGTGGACTGAGTCAAATGTCTCCAGGTTTGATTGATGACTATGATTTAGTCGTCACTTGTAGGTGGGCTTTAAATTTCCTACCAACAGTGTTTCTGTGTTTGCTGTCTTGCTTTAATCAGTTCACTGTAATCACAGCTTTTTCTTCGCTTTAAAACAAGCCCCCAGGGGACCGAGGCCTGGTGTTTGTTTCAGTAAGCAAATCTTTGTTTTCTTCACTGTAATTCTAAGAGGGTTTAGGGCAGTTTTCAGGGAAAATACAATATTTACATGTTGAAAGCGGGTGGAGTTTTATTTTTGTGTTTGCTTAAAAAACAGTGATGATGAAACCTATCAATCAATCACCAATCAAACCTCTCTGATAATCAGGTCGTGCATGATAGGTGGATGATACTGTTTTTGCCTGTTTCTCTGTGTGTGTTTGTCAGATCTCATGAAGCACTGGATAGATTTTATTGAAACTCGAAGCAGGTCTTTATTTGATATATATCCACAATCAGGGGCGTGGCCATAGGGGTGGTATCAGCTACCCTTAAAATCTGATTGGCCACCCTGCCTGGCCACTCCCACCAGAGCTGTCAATCAGTTTGTTTGCACATAGATTATTGGTTCAAAACCAGAAGCCTCAGACTGCAGAGCAATTTATATTGAAGGGAATTGAATAGTTTGGTCCCCCTTTTTTAAAGCCACGTTCCAGTTCACACTCCATGTCACTAGGTGGTGGAAATGCATCTTTTAGTGTTTTACAGATGCCATTAATAAGTAGTAGAAGAAGCCTCAGACTACTACAGGAACAACATCAGCATTTAAAGCTGATAAAAAGTAATTTAAGAACAACAATTAATGATGACAGGCTCAGCAGCATTGGAGTGCTTAGCATTGAGAAAAGAAGGGCAAGGTCAACACAAAAACAGACGTGTTCAGCTGTCATAATCTGTGATGTTTTGTCAATAATTTGCAGAAACTTTCTTCTAATTCTTACTTTATTGTAATTCTGACATTGAAAGCACAGGCAGATGTCTTTGATGGTGTATAGAGAGACTGTGATGTACTCAAATGTTTATTTGTGTTCTAGATGTCCCTGATCTTGAATCTACTGCAGTTCTTGCATGCTAAACAGATCCTTGCATTTTACTTCAGTAAATAAAATGTTTTGTTATTAAAACTTTGGCCTTCTCATTGTGATCCAAGAGAGCATTTAGATAAAACTGATACTTTAGTGTGCCACCCTTCTACAGTTTTTGTCCTGCCAGGCCCCCCTCAAGAAAAAAATAGACACACCCCTGTCTACAACTGACTTACTTAGTCAACCCTGCTCAAGATGGCCGCCATCTGCAGTAATCAACAAATGGCTATGACTCTTCTCCATCAAAGCCTTCAAACCTTACATATTATGTGACTCCTTTGGTAAAACCTTTGGCATTGAGTCAACATCATTTCCAAAACATCTCATGAACTACGTTACTTTTTGAATCAACCCTTCAAAATGGCCTCCACAGCTAGTTGACCTTTGGGGACACAAACGTGACCAGAACTCACTCTGTGTTCACTATCTAGTGCACCTATTTATAGTCATGATTCATGAAATTGTGCACTATATAGTGAAGGAGTAATCATTTGAAACAGGCTAAGTCAATTTCACAGGTTTTTCAATTCATTTATACGGTTCATAGGGAGAAGTGTACACTCATGTAAAATTTCATGTGCTGTTAGCTCAGAGTCTTTGACAACACACACTCAGAGACTCAACATTAGGCCATCTTAGTTTAAAACAGATCCTTTTTATCAAGGAATTCTCAGTCTTTAATTAAAGGCACACTACATTTTCATATTTTTAAATCTTTTCCTTGAGCCAGTATGTGCTAACATGACACTTTACAAAGTTAATGAAAAGTCACTCAGCCCCATCTGCTGCTTGGATCCAGAATACCACGTTTGTAACTTCTGAGTTCTGGTCCGATACCCTGAGGTCTCACAAAGTCACGTATCTCATGAGGGTTAGGCTAACCCAATGTGGCTAGCTGTTATGCTAGTGCTGGAGCGTTTTTGGCTCATGATTCCTGTTTTTTCCCATCTCTCCCTGCTTGAACACAGCTGATTTATTTGAATGAGTGATGAAACGCTCCAGCAGAAAGCAATGAAGGCTGAGGAGAAATTTCAACAGCTAGATTTATGTGTTTCTGAACAAAGACAATGCTAATGTTTTTATGACAGTGATTTAAAACAGACACTAGGGGGTGCTAAAAACAAGCAAAACTGCATATTATGCCTTTAAGTCTCACATCAAATGGAGCTGAATTAACCTCAAATTCTTTAAATTCAAAAAGGGAAAATGTACAACTAATTTATAATTAACAAATACGAGTCATTATAATGAAGATTATATTTTTAAAATAAAAATGTTTCCAAAAAGTTGTAGTTGCTTATTTTTAGTAGGATTCAATCATCTGATGATTATTGACTCGTGCTCATACTGTAGTAATAAAAATGAGAAATCATTAAATTAATTCAACCTTTTTTCTGAGTTTGACTAAATTTACTTTTGTCTTGACTTTCTGAAGTTTCTGTTTTTTTGCTATGAGTTTCAAATTCTAGTGTTTGGAGGAAACATAAAGAACCTGGTGCCAACACAACACCTGAGCCGTGCACATAATTATTTATAGATACATACATAAACATAAGGCGAAGGAAAGCAAATCTGGTTTTGCCTCACTGGTTTTAATCTAAAACAAACTGTACTTTAATTCTCTTTTCCTCCTTTTCCTTTGTTTGCCTGTGCTAACATTTCCGCCTAGAGATCCAAAAGCTTTTTTACAATTCCGGTAATTTATTTCCACTGTGAAACGATGTACTAAAGAAGAAAAAAAATCAACAAACAAACATGGCAAGCACTGCAGAGTGTAATCACACAAAGGCTCCTCGGTAAGAGGATGGAACACTCACAGTAAAGAGGTGAGCCAAGTACAGCATCTTCTGCCAAAACACAAAATTAAAACGCCTTCATTAAAACTCAAGATTTACACAACATCCAACTAACATGTTTCAGCTTCTGGCCCTCGTCCAGAGAAGAGTCAGACCACAGCCTAAAGGAGGGACTTTAACACAATATTATTAGAGCAGCAAAGTTTAAATACAGATTTTTGTGACGTTAGATATGAAAACGAGTGGACTCTTTATTTCCTTTTCTTCGTCTCACTTGTTTATTAAAAACTTTCTCTCAGTTCGGCGTTGAGCTTCGATAACAGCGGTGGTCCATCTTGTTGTTTACCTTCACAATATAAGAAAATACCAAACAAGGAAATTATAATGAGTTTTTAAATCACTAAAAGTGGAAAACTGAAGCTGCAATTTCCTTTTTTCATTTGCAGAGACTAAGAAGAATGCACCCTCTGCTAAAGTGCTGTGTGTGTGTGTGCGTAAGATATTGTTTTACAATAATTAAACTTTGCGCCTGAACAATTCCTTGTTTTAATTAAATTAAACTGAACAAATGTGCTAAAGAAGACCCATTTTTTAAAGGAAGAGGGCTAATGTAGAAACTGGATCATCTTTATTGATTTGGGACCATGTGTCCGTCTGAAAAAGACCCACCTTGGCGGTGACCCTCCGTACGCAGAGAGCGGAGCATCAAGCAACAAGTCGTGTTTCTGAAAGAGGAATTCTTATTGTCTTGATGAAAATTCCCTCATATGAAAACAACCCGTCATTTCTTTGTTCCGCCAATAAAAGATGTAACAGCTGCTTCTCAGGGAGTGAATTCTAAATGAGGCTTGGCGTTGCCCTACGCTGTCAGATCCCACCGTGACCTGGACTTCTCCTTCCTCCCCTCCTCCTCCTCCTGTTTGACTCTGTTGTCTTCCACCTCTTTCCTTTGTCTTCCTCAGGACGAGTCCCCTGAGCGGGGAGTTTTGACAGGGCTTTCTGACTCAGATGCAGTCATAGCGAAGCCAATGTGTCCCAGGCCGCGCCGAAGCATCACGGCATGTGATGACACCTCGGCCCCACGGTCTCAGCAGAAATCAGTGGAGTCCCTGATGTGGAAAAGAAAACATGAAACATCCTCACTGAGTTTCTGAGCAATTGTTGTTGCAGTGAAGATATGTTTTAATGTGTCAGTGCCTCGATCCTGAGTGGGCAGATTGAACTACTGATTGTCTGCTGGTCTTGAATGTGACTGATCAGCATCAGGTGGCACCAGGGGACACAACAGAGTCCAAACCCTCCTCAGAACACCAGGTTAACAAGCTAGAACAAAGTGGATTACTGCCCTCTTAAAACAACTCCAATCACAAAATCTTTTTACTGCTGCCCATTTCACATTTTGGCAAATATAATCGGGTTTTAATAAAAACAAATAATGATGCATTAGATATTGTTGGAAAGCCTGATTGGTCATCTTTACAACAAAGTAAAACTTTAAGGATTCTGTGTCTAAAGAATGAGCAACAAGGCTAAACGAGTAAGTAGCACCTCCAAAGTGAGTGGTATTCACACTTGTTTCAGGCTTCAAGTGCTGCCAGGTCTTACTGCTGCATGGCTGGCACCTGCAGCTCAAGTGACCAACACAACCCAACTGGTTGACCTTCAACATCTCCTGGTAGATGGACTGGACATCATCCAGCTGCAAAATGGAACCAGGAGGAGGAGGAGGAGGAGCCAAGCTGTTGTGGCTGGATACGGATCTTCAACATGCTACCGAGACCCCTGTTAGTGGAGATAATAAATAAAGTGTAAACATGGCCAGTTTGTGCTGTTGTTCCTTATTACTGTGGGAAAAAGCAATCATCTAATCCACCAATGAAATCATTACAGGAGTGAATACCAACAGGAGAATACTTCAGGCACGTTTTTCAGGAAATCTACCCATACATTTAGTTGTGTTACTCATTCCACAGATACACGAGCTTTACCAGCTGTACATCATTGTAAAGATGACAAATCAGGCTTTCCAACAACATAAACAGAACAAAAAGTGGTTTAAATAAAGCAGAGAGAGAGAGAGAGGATAAAGGGTGAATTTTAACATATCCCCCTGGTGACCATGTCACGCCGGAAGTGCTAAAGCTAGCTGCTGCTTCTTGTGTCTGGAAATATTCACATAATTCTATAATAGCTGTCAAATGTCAAATTAATGACAATGTCATTGTAGAAAGTAATCTTTACATGAATTTCTATAGTTTTTCAGTGACGTCTTTGCATTTGGGGCCAGTGGGGCCGGGCCCCACCAGATGGCGCTGTGGAGCTCTATGCTCACTTAAAATAATCAGTGGAAAATATTTGTTTGCTTTAGAGTATTATTGTATACGCCACTGATGTTTTTAGTTTCCAGTTTGGTCACAAAACTAAAAGAGGTTGTTCAACAGACCATAATCTGATAAGATATAAATTAATCTAGAAAATGAAAATGAAAAATAACGACAGCAATGCGATGTTTCTCGTCTCGTTTGACGTAAACCTTGATTCAGTAACTGAGGTTTTCAACATGAGCTCTTGCTGAATGAATGATTCCTCCTCAGAAAAGCTGTGATCCTCAGTCAGTAGAAGATGAGGAATCGTGTTTGTGAGGTTTATCAGAGTGTGAGTATAACAGGAGGGTATGTTTATTGAGAGCGTCGTCTCTTCCTACGTGAGATACAGAGAAGCGGTGGAGTGGAACGGGGAAGATGTGACAGAATCAGGGAAAGTGTGAAAACAGAGAAGACCCTGCTGCAGCGAGATATTTGGGCCACATTGTGTTTTCTGTTCGTTTTTGTTTTTTCTTTAATCGCCTGAACAATATGCACCCAGCCTGCTGCTCTGGATGTCCAGCTGCTGCTGCTGTTCTCCAGGGTAACGGCAATGAAATTACACCGTGACTCCTTATGCAGAACATGCTATTATTTTCCCAAAGCAACAATCTGATCATTCAGCATCCCTAACCAGCGGGGCTTACGGATCCAGGGGCTTTTTGGTGCATTTTCCTGGAATTTGCGGCAAATTGGTCTGAGGGATTGAATCAGCTTAACCTTTCACCAGCAATCATAGGTGATTATAAGCATTTAGACATCCCGTTATTCAGAATTAAAGAGATGGGTGGCCACTTAGGCTGTAATTACACTGCAGGGTCACCTGACTAATACCGTTGAGTTCGAATTTTATTTTTCTTTCGGTCCCACACAATTTTCAGCTCAATAGGGAAAAAGGGTTCAGCTGGACTGTAATAAAAGAAATTCACCGGGCTTATTTACAATGTCCAGGCTCCCCTTTTTATATTAATAACACTATAACAAAATCAATAAAAGCCCTTTTCCCTTCGGAAGACGTGTTTTATTGGAAGCACTCGTCCAACTATGAGGCCGAGCTCTACTTCCTCCATTTTCCAATCTAACAGATGGATTTTCTAAAAATTTCAACCAGCAGATTTTTTTCCATCTTTGTTTCCTTGACAACACATCTAAACAAGGAATGGTCTCCCAGACAACAGGTCTGCAAGTACTACAAATATCTGTGTGTGTGTGTGTAAAGAGTTGAGTGAAAAATAGGGAGGAGAGGTTACTCATATTTCCTTTACGTGACCATGGCAGAATGTGTTGATTGAATGATTTAATGCAGTAAACACACACACGCGCGCGCACACACACACACACACACACACACACACACACACACACACACACACACACACACACTCCTAATCTGGAGCGACGGAGATGAAATACAATAATACGATTATCTGTTTAGTCAAGGCTCTTCTCACTAAAAGCCTTGAGAGAAACATGGAGGAGGATGCCAGCTGGATTCCTTTCATCAACACAACAATACTCTCTGTGTGAAACAAACAGCATTATTACTAGAAGTGCACGTGAATGCGTTACCCTCAGAGAAAAGGCTCATCCTAATCTCAGATACACGCAGTGGGGCCGACAATTAATCCGTCTGTCTGTCTCTTATTGCCTCATATGCATCACCTGATGGGGCGTCTTTATTTTTCAGGTGGAAAAATACAATTAAAGGGAGATGTTTATCATCAAACAGCAGACTGTGTGTGTGTGTGAGGCATCAACATGCAGGGTGAGTGCATTTTGCTGTTTTATTACCAGGACAGAAGTTTGATCAAAAAGTTAAACATTAAAATAGATTTTCTCTAACATAAACCCAGCCTTTACAGCGTCTGCTTGACTTTCAGCATGCTTTTGTGGAACAGAAATTCAGAGGCAACAATGCCATTCTGGAGTCACTGAATGCAGCATTTCTCATTTTTTGAGATTTTTTCATAACTTTGTGACTTTGTTTTCCTGTAAATGTACTGCTAACACCTTAGAGAGTAACTGGCGTGTGGATTTATGACTTTAATCTCTGAATGTTCTCACAGATTTGATCAGTAAACATTGGTTTTTGTCTGGCAAATTTATAACAGAAATCAGATTTTTTCTTTCTAATCTACGAGTGTTGGAGAATATTCTGATTTTATTCTTTTATATTCATGCATGGAAGTCTGTTATTAGACTTTTCCAGGCAAATATATGACATTGAGCATTTTTTAAGACTTTTACCCCTCAGTTCCGTTTACCTATACTGCATGTCATCGTCTTATTGCAGTTTCTGATAAATTTAATTAATCTAATAATTGCAGCATTTTTCTTCATTTCTTTGTTTCTGTGCATAAAAAACAGATTATTAAAGATCCACAGAGCTAGACCTTGTCTCCCCCCCCAGTAGACCAGTTTTAATGTGTTTCTGTGGGATTATTTTTTACTTTTTTAAACTTGATAAACTCAGTATAAAAGATAGATAGGCATACAGTTTCAAAACTAAAGTAAGTGCCTTAAAGTAGTGGACTGTATTTGTTTTGGGAACCTTCAGGTCCCTGGATACCTGACCTAAATCTCATAGAAGGGCACCGTTTTGCAGAGTGGAGTGGGACACAAACTATGGGTCCTGGCTTTTGCACTTTCCTCACTTTCCCCCAATATTGACCAGAAAATTGGAGACAACCAGCATTTTGGTAAATGTCACACCTCATGTGTATTACAAAAGTACTGAGTTAAAAATAACAGGAGCTGTTACTTCTCATCCAAATGAGGTCCCTCCTGGCTCATAAAACCTCAGATGCCAAAGTCTAAATCCAAGACTGTAAATGAATAATCCACAAATAAATCACTGACATCATCATGGGTTTGGTAGAACATCAACAGCTTGTTTAGGAAGACAATGGATTAGAGAGTTCCACAACTTCTATTACATATTTTAACATTGATATTTGTCCATTTTACCTAAAAGGTCAATAAGCTGTCATACAATGTGGTGTGGGAAATTAACTAAATGCAGCAAAAAAAAGGTGAAAAACCTTCGTCGCTACATAAAAACCTGAGACTTGATCAGTTGAAATGTGATGAGATGGGATAAGTGAACGTTTTAAAATAGAATTAATTACTTTAATTTATTCATCTTGAATTATAGGATTATTTTGGGTAAACTAAAGGAAGCAGAATCTTAAAAAGTTAAACCCACTTCCTGTATAGAAGGAAGTGGGGCAGAGTATAAGAGAAAACTTCAGAAACCTGCTACAAAAACTCCTCAGCCTTGCACACGGTGATTACGTCAATATTAGTCATACGTAATCAAAGAAAAGGGGTGCATTGATTGGTGGATGGAGGTACTTGTGTTTGAGGGCGTCTATCAGACTGACCTGACTGCCTCACAGGAAGACGGGCTGCAGTTTGAAGCTCAGCTGGAGGCTTTCTGAGAGGAGTTTGCATGGGTTTTGGGTTAATTGGTGATTCTAAATTAACCTTAGATGTTCATGATTGTCTTATATGTCTCCTTATTGGACCTGTGATGGACTGGGGACACATCTGTGTCCATGACTGCTGAAAATATGCTCCAGTGCCCTGAAACGCAGATATAAATAAAATGTTGTTGTGATGTGTGGTGAAGATGATCTGGATCAGTGACACCAAAAGCTGAACTGGGGTGCTGAGCAACAGGAATGGCCCTCAAACGTTTTTAGATCATGAACCAGTTTGGTACGAGTGTGAGAACCAGTGGATGTTGGAGGAAATCACACACATGACCACACACAGTAAAGGTAACATTTAAGTACACACATCGTTGCTGTGGGGCTACAATAATGCATCTTCATGCATCGATCGTGTTTTTACATGAATCATCTGGTAATCTTTCATGTCTGTTGGTGGTTTTATTTTACTTTTCAAAGAAAAGCATCAGAAAGAGCTTGTGAGATTATGACAATCCAGGGATTGTTGTTTGTAAAATAGTCTTTGAATTTCCTGATGAGTTGGAGATGCAAGGTTTTTGCCTAACAGGAAATGTAATTAAAATATGCTTTGTTAATATTTTTGTCACATATAATAAGCAGAACTGTAGTAATTAAAAAACTCTGCAGACCAATGCATATAAAATATATGTTTTATTCTCTTTGTGCAGCATACGGACTGGTACCAGTCCTTGGCCCAGTGCTGTCAGTCTTATAAAAAATGTGAACTTGGACTTTTATCAGTTCACATTTTGAAATGGTTGTCAATGTTTTTACCTTAAATATTAAAATTGATAAATCTTAATAAATGGACATAAATGGAGGAAATGCTTATGGTACCTTTTTTTAACTGACCCATTAACCATGTTTTCATAGTTCAAACCAGTTTGGTCTAGTGCCGTTATTTGTGTGTTGGACACAGAAAGGTTTGTAAACAGCTGTTCCTGAGCAGCATCTGTATAAAATGGAACTTTCCACTGTTTCACTGAATGCTGTCAGACTGCACTAGTCAGCAAGTTAATTCTTCAAGCCACTCTGTTTAATTTGATGTATTTATTTATTTTGTTGGTTGATGAACTCGATATGAACCCACTTTGTTCCCAAGGGAACCATTTTAGAACAGGGGAACTAAAAAGAACCCAAAAGTCTGGTGAGACAAGATATTTCCTAAAGTTTTATTCATAAGTTTTGAGCTAGTCCCCCCCCCACTGAGCGTAATGAATTATCAATGCCACATTCTCAAACACTGGCTCCCTATACACAATATGGCAGAATATAGTTGTTTATGGATGCTGCATCACGAGAGACGTTTTCACTAAATATTCATGCGGTCCTACAGGTGGTAATCTAAGCAGAGAAATATCTGTGACCACTACATCTGTCAGCTTTGCTTTGCATCTGGTCCGTTTTGTACCAAAGCCAATTCCTCTAAATAAAGACAGACTTTTTGCATTCCTGTCTCCCACCCTCTGTTCCACACCAAACGCTTCCCTTCGTCGACGCCAAGCAGCCCAAATGAAATCGAGCCTAAATAAGATCCAGCTCCATCTCTGTATGCAAGGATGGGCTGATCCTCGCCGCAGAGCTTTGACATTTCTCTCAGGCAACGGGACGCCTCTGAAGGATTACCTCAGTGGGAGTGGGCTGCATTAGCTAACACATGACGACTCACTCTATTGATACTCGTAGCAGGTACAGCTCAGCGAGGAGCCCGATGGTGCGGCCTGTGGAGAGATGTGAAATGAGTATAAATTGTGGGTGTCAATTCTAGAGGGGAAAGCTGGTCACCTGTAAAAGAAAAGATGTACGAGCACATAAGGATGGGTGATTCCACTCCTCTGCCAAAGAAAGGACACGGAGAGGATGACATTCCCACCTCTGGCCTGTGACGGAGCTTCAGAGTTCCTTCAACTCTTTTTTTTCTTATTTGGATTTCAGTCACACTTGCAAACATCCACTTTAAGCTTCAGCCACACGTTAACGCTCTCGAACGCACACCCTCTTATTGATTTGCCTTCTGATTTGTACGTCACAGAGCCATTGTTTCTCTGCGTTAGAAAGTGAAAGGAGCAATGACCCAGCTATCAATCAAGAACGAGACAAAAACAACACCTTCATCGTCGTCGGGCGCGCGCGCTATTTGTCAGGCAACGCGTCGCGTTCTCAAGGTCGCATCAAACTGACAGCTGTGCCAAAGCAAATGTTGAACACCTTCTGATGCAGCCTTTACAAATTAGTTTAATGAGGAATTGATTTTCACTCGCCTCTCCTCCCTGTTTCTTCTCCTTTTTTCCTGCGAACGAGGCAGGCTGTCCCTCAGGCCTCGCTAACAGCAGGCGGTTCAGCTCCACAGGAGCAACAATAAGACGGGGAAGGAGGGCAGCTCGCCATGAGATCAGCAGCGAGGATGTAAATGACTCACGCGCAGAGGCTGTACGGACACGGCCACGGCCACGACGGCTGCAAACCGCTCTCCTTCACCACCACTCCGGGGCTGCTGGGCTCGAACGAATAGACCCCTCTGATGCTAATGTGCGGTGGCCTAATGTTGTGGAAACAGATGGAGCTCAGTCATCAGGGCTGAATGAAACAGTAGACGGAGAGGTGGAAAACATGCTCCGGAGTGTGAGTGATCTCATCAAAACATCACAGGGATCAAATACATCAGGTCTGCTGCTTTTAAGTTTGGCTCCCTGGACAGAAGAAGAATGAATAAAACATGGGGTTGAAGGGTGTGTGTGTGTGTGTATACTGAAGCAACATGGCCGCCAACCAAATGGGAGGCTTGGAATTTCTCAGCAAAACATTTATTCATGAGCAGCAATGCGAATCAAAAATATTGTTTAAAGGAAAGGAGCGGCCCAGACAGGAATAATGGAATACAATTGATGGATCACAGCTTTATTGATCGGTTAAACACGGGGATTTATCCGCCATCGACTGAAATGCATATAAATCATCATCATCATCATCATCATCATCATCATTTCTATTCTGTGGGCTAACAGAATGAGGAATAATAATAAAAAAAAACTCCAAACAGAGGGGACATCATCTCAGGCTGAAGAATGTGTTTAGCCTTCTTACCCTTTTATAATAACTCACAAAAGATGGCCCAAGTCTTTCTAAATGGGTTAATGAAATCTTAGACTTTACCAAGCAGAGGAAGAAGCTATTGATCCCGCTGTGGGGAGGAAATCCTATATCAGCGTGCCAGTTCAGATTAATCATTGCACACGCTGTATGGCATTGCTTTGCAGTGATCACACCCTTTTCTGTGGGAAGTTTGAACGAACAATCAGCGAACGATTATTCCACGAGAACAAAAATAAATAACACAAGCGCAATAAGTCTAAAAAAAAGGGTTCAGTTCAACAAAAAGAAATCTAATCAAAAGTTTCTTGCCTCCATTTAATCATTCTACTTGTCTGATGAATAATGGTCAATCCTTATCTCTGGTGGCTGGAATAATGTGTCATATTTTCCACCAAGTGCTGGTGAATAGCTTGATTATTTCAATTCGGAGAAAATCACACTTTCCTCTTTGTGACAAACACGTTTGATTGACTGGCCTGCCTTTGCTGGTCATCTAGCAAATCAATGGCTCGCAACAATAATGTCTGAAAATTTGCAGGACATTACTTCCACAGGAGGAGGAAGGAGAGGAAAAAATCCCCAGATATTTTGGTTTCATGAAGAAGCGTCCCTGAATAGTGGTGATTGACGCGTCCTCAGACGTGAACAACTCGAGGTGTGGATCTGTCAGCGGTGATCCGCGCTAAGCCCCGGCAGAATGAGCCGGGGATCGGAGCCAATGGAAGTCCAGCTGGGGTGGATGTGTTCGCAGTGACATTGTAGACTGTGACAGGCTGCTGTTCTCTCACAGACAGGGAGAATTTATGAAAATGGAAGCAGACTGTTAAGACGGATGGTAGCTGATCATTGTCTGTCCCATGCAGCAATCAGGTGAAACCCTGCAGGGCTGAATTTAAAGCAAATGTTCCCTATAAATCTCTAGGTTTCCCTGGGCTTCCTAATGAAAACTAATAGAAACAGTGTGAAAGGAGCAATCCATCGTCCTCGTTCTGCCGCCCAATAACGGGTTACTCTCCTGATGGTGGGAGGGGTAGGGCTGTAAAGTGTTTACACACAAGCTTCTCCAGGGAAAAATCACGTTAAAAGTAAACAAGCTTGAGCAAATAGGCTTGTTTAACAATTGTTTTATAATAGACATATAGTTCACAATCTGTTTTAAATATGAAATGTGTTCTTTGCTGGGTTTGTTAAGTGTCCTATAAGTTTTTCTAATCTTTATATGTATATTTACATCTCTTTGTAAAACAGGAATTATGCAGTGGGTCTCATGGTGGATCATGTCAGACAGCTTTAGTAGTTTATTTATAGGGTTTATGTGAAGGCAGCTACTGGGATGGCACTGAGTCTAGAAAAATTTGCAAGGAAGGCGTGAGATTATATTTGATTTATTGTTTATATAAAATATCCACTTTTTCCAAACCTGTTTGTTCCTGATCTGGGTCGTTGGGAGCAGGTGTCCATCTCAAGAGTGGGTGAGAGGTGGGGTACACTCGGACAGGTCACCAGTCCATCACAGGGCCACACACACACACACACACACACACACACACACACACACACACACACACACACACCTACACCCAGAGTCAATCTAGGGTCACCAATGAGCCTAACGTGCATGTTTTTATAGTCTCTGGGAGAAAACCAACATGGAGAGCATGCAGACACCATACAGAGAACTCTCAGTCTGGAGCTGAACCCTTCTGATTATGCTACTAACTGCACCAACATGCAGCTCATCACATCATCAGATCAATGTTATTGTGTATTATATCCAGGGATTAAATGCTTACCAGTTAGAATTTTTACCATGTTAAATAAAATTTAAAAAGTTTTTAAAATTGTAACGTTTTGTAAGTTGTCACAATTAATAAAACTGTCAGTAAAATATTAAAAGTATCTAATGGAGTGTAATGTCTCATAAGCTATGAGTGATTACCCTGTCAGACCTTTATGAGCAGACAGACTCTGGAAATAGGATCTTTGGGTAGCCAGGGAACAACACTTATTAATAATTTGACACAGAGGCAAAAATATAGTTCATAACAATCTATTTATTACTATTCTTCTACGACTAATGATTATACAGAATAAACAGTAAATGATTATACAAGATAATACCAACTAAAACAGTAATACTTATCAAAAACGACTGTGGATGTTATAAAGAGTCTAATTAAGTGTTTTAGGGAAGATGTGAAGTCTGGGATTATAAAGATAATCTGGCTGAATTTATTGACCTTAATATAGATGTTTGATTATTTATCAATTAATCACAACCCGTCTGATGCCAGTTAGCAGAGTCTGGAGCTGAGCTCCCAGTGGATCCAGCTGGCAGAAAGAACTCGACGAAGGCTGAGGAGAAGTGTACCCCCAGTCTCGGAGAGTCACTATGGCGTACCCAAAGGTTGAATGTCCCTGAGCACCCCCCCCCCCCCCCCCCCC